>WAAE01006623.1:45829-204188 GCA_013400495.1 Nicator chloris | reverse complement strand
GCTGCTCCCCGTGCCGGTGCTCCCCGTGCCTGCCGCTGGCCTGCGGGGCGGCTGGGATGGCGCACGGATGTGCTGCCCCTCTCCTTCCCGCTTGAGTCAGCCCGCTGCCGTGGAACTGGGACTTGTAGCCAGCTCACCGAGCGATCGGCTGCCTTAAGGGCTTTTTTTTTGATCTTTTGCTAGTAGTGGGAGAAGCATTTTTAGCATTGCTGCGGTTAGATTTTAGTTTTTCGCATCCAGCAGTAAGCTTAATATGAAGTTTGGCTTGCATCAAATGAGGACGGTCCTGAAATTTGTCTCAAGATAAGGTCTAAACTGGGTATCTGCTTCCCTTCTGTTTTTGTTTTTTTTTGTTTTTTTTTTTTTTTTTTTTTTTAATGCAAAAATTACCTGTGACCTAAAGGCAATTGGTTAATTCTTTAGAAATTTTGAAATCTCTATAATCTGATCATTCATAGAGGCATAAAACTTTGTAATTTTGCTGTTGAGACTGAACTATGTTAACTTGCTCAATCGCCTTCTCTTTTGTTGTGTATGTATCTGTTTTTAAAGACATCTAACACTTCAACCGTTATGAGTGTGCTGTTACATCTCAGAGACATGGTAATTCTCTTATGGCAGCAATGACTTGGGTGGAAGGATATATTTGTGGGAGTTGTGAGGCATAGCAGGAGTGCACCAGAAAGATGAAAATTGGATATGATACTCCTAATTGCCCTCAACGCAGGCTGGAGTGACTTTCTAAGAGCCTTGTAATAGTTAATTCATAGTGAAGGCTTCTTTTGTTGATCTATGTTACAGCCTTCCAAAACTGCATGTAAATGATGTGTATTGTCTAACTGCTGGCTCGTAAAAGGAAGTGATGTAAGATGTGATCGTTTAAATACTGATTTGAAAGTAAATTAAAACTTGGCTAAATGTTTTCCCACGCTGAGGATACCCTATTTTTGTCTTAATGAACTTTCTGTCCTACAAGGTGTCTGTCTGTGTTGGGGGGGTAGGAAGATAGGACAGTTCTTGGTATTCTCTAGTAACTCAGTTAAGGGTGTTTTTTCTGCTCTCTCTCCCCTTTGTTTCTCTCACTGCTAAGGGACATCATTGTGGATTCAAATGAATTTGTTAAACATGAGCACAATTCCATTTTTATCACTATAAAGACAAACTGTGCTGGGGATCAGTGAAATCACTGGCTGTCAGGAACTGGTCCAGACCAGCTCTCTCAAGTATGAATTGCACTTCTTCCCTTACTCCTCTGATTTTTTGTGGATTGTGTTGCAAAGTGAGATCTTGCTGTTTTAAAAATCATGAAGGACCAGTCAGCGGCTGGAATATTGGCTTTTTTTTTTTTGGTCCTTCAGCTAGATATTTACTCTCCTGTCCTCCCCTAAACTGGCTGAACTTTTGACCAGTTCTCCATCACCCAAATCCTTCTTAATTAAATATACAAAAGCTAGGCAGGTGGCCAGTGGGGATTACAGATATTTATTTTTATTTAAAAAAAAAAAAAAAAGGAAAAAGAGAAAAGAAAGCAATGTGCCAGTTGTGGGTAACCACATGTCCCTCTTGTTCTCCCTCCCCCAGTCCCATCTGTCTGTTTGCAAAATGCAGGGGTTTTGCAAACTCCTGGGGCAGGGACTCCTTATTCTGAACTAATTAGAAGAGGACCCAGCACTCTGGGTCTGGGACTTGGGTGTGTGCAGGGCTTCGATATGATGGATGTAACAAGATCCAGCCCAGAGTTTTGTGCTGACTCCTTGAATTTTTTTTCAGCTTTCTATAGGAAGATATTTCAACTGGTGTGGATAAAATTTCAGTTGAAATCATCTGGTACTCTCTCTTTGCTTTTTGCATGTGTGGGCTCTCTCCCTCTTGGCAATGGTAGGGGTCATTTCCCTGGGCTTGTGTGGGTGGATAGTTTTCCCCATCCAGGTGTCTTCTTCTTGCACCAGGCATAAGGTGAGCTTTATCTGTAAGGCCTGGAGTCGAGGTGTCCTGATTTAGGGCAAATTTGGGAGGAAACTTCTGAATGGGGTTCCTCTGGAAAGCAAGCCTAAACTGCCCCTCCCCCAATTGGTCTGGGTTTTTAGTCATTTTGGGATAGTGAAGAAAGGAGAAAACCAGGAATGTACACCTTCCATTCCTTAATTTTTTTTCTCTCCTAGCAATGTCATGTAGTTTGGTGACATGTTGTCAACTTCCAAGCACCAGAGCCTTGGCTTGATAGTGTGCAGAAACCCTTCTTTTGGTCTCTGTGATGATGGCAGGTCTGCACCTCCCACCCAAGGGAATGAGGTAGAGGAACGTCCCCAAAGGCAATGCAGCATTATAAGAGGTGCTCACCCTTTGCATTTCCCTTGCCTTCAGCATATAAATTTTTTAGTATAAATTTTTGGACTAGAATGCTAGCTAACTTTTCTCATGTGGTCTAGCATGTGTTTGTATATACACATTATGTTCTAGTCATCTTTTCAAGTGGTGCTTGCTGTTGCAAGAGTGATTTTAGCCCCGTACATTGAATACCTACCCTCCTGAGATCTGTTTCCTGTGGAGAAAAGTGGTATTTTTGTTTTTTCTGTTTTGAGTTTCTGACTGTACACTCTGGCTTCACCAGGCTTTGAATGACGTTGATATTTAAGCTCAATAGCATTGACTTGCACAATGTGAGCTCAATGTGACTGTAGTCAAAGTTACAGTAAGATCCTTATCTGCATTGTTACTTTAGGTCTCAGCCCACAGAAAGTGGTGGAAAGAATTCAGCTTGCTTGAAGGAGAGGTGGATTTGGGAGGGGATCTCATAGCTTTGCACAAGAGTTCTCTTATCAAATACTTTATGTTTGTAACATTATGGGTCCCTGATTATTTCTCAGGTTAGCACAGGCTCAAGAAAAGATACTGTTGGCTCTAAAATCAGACAACTATGGGAAGGAGGAGGAAAAAGCCCACAATTGTGCGCACCTCTTGGGAATCTTGAGGCAGCTTTGATTGTAGAGAGCTTGGGGATTTTGACATTTCATCTCAATATTATTTCCAAAGTGTATTTTCTGCCTTGGATGCATTGTGAAACACTTTTGCAGAGGCACAAAATATATGACACTTATTACAAGCTGTGGAGTACTTCTGAACGGCCAGTATGGTGTTGTGAAGCTCATGATACCTCTGCCTAAGCCTCATTCCTGGTCCCCTGTCATGTCCTGAGCAAGGTTGGATGTATCTCCTCCAAGGTGGCCATGGGGCCCTGTAGTCCTAACTCATGTGACGTCTGTTTCAGTGTTAGAAAAAGGACAGAGCAGCTTCCTGAAAGGGGAGCAGATACTGACTGGACACTTAATAGTATTGCTGGCAAAGCACTCCCCTGCTCTCCCAGGCTTTGCTGTCCTGCAGCAGAGTGAAATCTGCTGCTCTGAGTGTAATGAATAATTACAATTTGACCTCAGTGGTGTAGGTTTGAATTTGCTGCTGATTGGGAAATCTGTGAAAAGCACTACTAAAGAAGAATGAAATCACAGAGACTGGGGAGTGAGATGCTCCGCCTTTCAGAGGATTTGCCCTTTTGAGGCACATAAGGATCAGATAGAGGTATGGATGAAATAGGCTTCTCTCCACTTTACTGAGAAATAGCTGCAACTAAGTCTTATCTCTAATGCCCTGTGCAGCTCAACTGTGTGGGCATGAATGGTGTTGACATCTCCCAAAGGTTCTTCTATGGCCTCCTGCTTGACCTTGCATCATAGCTGCAAGTGAAGGATGAAATCTATGGGAAGATTTGGAGTTAGGAAGAGATAGTAGGACAGTTCAGAGAAAAGCATTCTGCTAAAGGTGAATTTACAGGGGAAATCAGAAGATGAAGGAGAATATGGCTTAAATGTAAAGAATGAATTAGAGGATTGTTCATAGTTGTGGGGAAGAAAAAGTAGTATAGAGTCAGGGAAATATTTAATATAAGAAAAAGTAAGGGACACTTTAGTTGTTAGTTGAAACATATTAGCACATATAAGTCATATTAAAAATGCATATATTATGAAAGAGATTAGCTTTTAGCTGTGGCAGCTCACTAGTCAGCCAGGCTTTGGGTTTATGCACACCAGGGGAATGTTCATTGACACAGGTTTTTGTGCTGATTTCAGCATGGCCAAGGCTGAGGGGACCTCCCTTAGCCTGCCTAGCTATGTTGTGACCGTGTGCCAGAATAAGGGATGCCTTTTGGGGGAGATTGCTTCACAGTCCTGGCAAAATGCTTCTTTCTCACCGGAGCCGCACCTCCTTGAGTTGCTCTGGCACTGTGGCTGTCATTATCACTGTACAAATGGGACACTGCAGGTGCCAACATGTCTTGATTGGCCTGTCTAGCAATAAAACAGCTAACGTGGTAAAACTCCTAACATGGATGCAGTTATACTGGTATTGTAGGGCTTATCTACTGTGTCTCTGTCACCTCCCTTTGGAGCTGTCCCGTGGCACACTGATAACAGTTGCTCTCTGTGCAGGGATTGCAGCGACTCGTGGCTTTATGCCTCTGGCTGAAGGAGCCACATGAACTGTAGCCACTCTCTTCCTGGAGCAAGGTAGCACTACCCCTGGAGAAGGTCTGCTGTGGGCTGCAGTCAAGATGGGGCTGCTGGGGCTGTTGGTGGTGTGCCAGGGATGTTTGTCTGCTTCCTCCCCTGCCCCTGTGTGCCTTGAGCACCCCAATAGCTCCCTGGCTCTGGGGCTGCTTGTGAGGTCCACTTGCTTACTGCTCTTCTCAACACCCTGGTTGAGAAAGTCCTGAAAGATTCCTCTGGGCACCATAGATTTGCAGCTTTGGAGGCGTGGTGCTGCTCCACTCTGTACCTGCTTCCGAAGGTTTTCCTTCTGGTGCCACTGAACATGGAAATGCAGGTCCACACGTCCATCTGTGACATCCCTCGGCTTCTTCTTTGACTACTCGCTCTGTGATGTCTTATCCCCAAAATGGCTTTTCCTTTCAATTTGTTTGTCCATGGAGTTCCCCTTAGTTTCACTGGATATTTTAGGGCTTTGAACGCATGCAGGTTTTATGTGTAGGTATTTGGGTTACCATCTTCTAATGTTGTACCGGTCCATGGTATGGATTTGCTCGCTGTAGTTCCTGCAGCTGGAAACTTCACCAGAGGACAGAGGTGAAATGGGAAAATATTACTTAGGCAGGTAAAAGAACGGCAGCAGCTCAAAATAAAAGGTTGCATCAGAGCTGTTTTATTCACTTCCTGTGGACTACCAAGGCAATAGTTTATTCTTGCTGGTTTACTTCAAAGCTGATGCACTCTGGGACTGGCACTGTTAAAAATTACTTGAAGTCTTAAAAATGCGACAATTTCAGTTAAGCTCTGTCAGTTTCAAGAGCTTCTTCCCAGGATTGAGAGAGAGTAGCTGTAGGGAATCGCAGTGGGCAAGAGTTCACGATTCTAATTTAAACTCTAAGCTCAAAACAAAACAAACTTGTCTCAAAACTTGCTCCCTAAACTTTGAGCTGTGTAATGGTATTGGGTTGTTTTGTTTTCAAATGCAGAAAAGAAAGTGTAATGTGTATGGGTCTTAATCATAAGTGTTATCATAAAGTGTTCTATGCCCTGCTTGGGTTTATGTATCTTAGAGTCAGGGACCCCCAATATTATTTTGGTTCATTATTTTTCATTCTTTTTGTGATTTCCAAAGGAAAATCAGTAGAAAACTTAAAAGGAAGCACAGCTATACCCATCTTACAAGGCTGTTGTCAAGAGGGAACACTTCTAACTGAGTTATAAACCCTTACAGATAGGGGTACAGAAAGAAATTCAAAATGCAAGTGAACCCATAGCTGCAGTCCACTACCATGAGCTACTGCAATAATCAAAGTAATTCTTGGGGGAACTGGTGCAGCAGAGTTTGCAAATAATGCTGAGGTATTTGCTGACTGGAAGCCCTAATTAAATTTGTTTTGTGCTTCCCAAAAAACTGATAGTGCTGTGTATCTCCAGTTATGTCATGGTGGCCTGATGGGTGAAAAATACACTTTGTAGTGACAGCTGCTTTTACACACAGATGCTCCGTAATTTACAGCTTGTTTCTGTCCAGTGGGTTTGGATGGTATTTTTGAAGGTGCTTGAGTAGGTGGGCTGCTTGCTGCCCTTTTGCTCTCTGATCTGAGCTATGTGCTCTTGGACTCAGTGGAGAGAAGTCGGACAGGAGAATGGCCTCTGGAGATAACTACCATAGGATGAGATAAATTGCTCTTTACCTGAGTTTTTGTCTCTTAGTTGAAATGGGAACTTTTGATGAATGTCTCACTTTTATGTTTTCTGAATGTCTGAGATTGGATGTGTTGACCCCACTTTGTACCATGCACGTAGCAACTCTTGCAGTCCATGTTCTTAGTGGGATATATAGTAGGAGTGAAGATGCCTTTGGAAGGGAATGTATGAAAGTGAGTGACATGTAAAACCCCACATGCCCATCATGGAAGGGAAACATCCATCTTCTCAAAAAAAAAAAAAATCTCCTAAGTAAGTGGCCTGTTTTTGCATGTACCAAGAGGTGTACGTGCTTGCTCTCAGTTAGGATTCTCTGCACTCTTACATGAAGTATGGAAACTTACATGAGGCAGTTTTTCACAATCAAATCCCTCAGAAGTTTTGCAGAAATAAATCTATCAGTGTGAAAAGCAGTCAGTGCCTTGTGTCTCCTCTCTGCTTCAGCAGTAAGCACTGGGCTCTTTCCTGTTCAGGTACGTTATACATCTATAGAGAACACATTTAATCTAGTTAGTTTGTCAGGTGAGAATTATAGAGGTACTTTAGCTTTTTGATGATGTTGATAAGGGTTGAAATTAAGTGTCTGATGTTCAAATTGTTTTATTCAACACACATTTGAAATCCTTTCCCATCAAACCTGTTTGGGTTTTTATTTATTTATTTTTCCCGCCTGTGTTATTGTATTGCTTCTTCCTATCTGTAAGCTCGCCTAGTAGAATTTCGTCTGGTTGTGAATCTTGTGTTTAAATCTCAACCTGTTGTAAATCCAAGTATCTTTTCTCTAATTAATGCTTGGATTTTTTTGAGACAATATCCTGGATGTTCCTTCAGCAGCTACAGCGGACGTTCCTGAAGTACTTGAAGTTTCAGATTCCGCAGCATTTGTTAAACTGAACTTTTGGTTGCATGGTAATCTCCTGTATAAACGCAGAAGGAAGTGGAACTCTCATGTGCTTCTCTGACACTCAAGTTATCCACTGTGCTTTACTTCAGAGTGAGGAGGTGGGAGGGAAGTACGGTGGGGAACTGATGTAATTTATTTCCAGCCACCCAAAAAATACGTGACAGAGGTACAATCTAAACCTCTGAACACAGAGTAGTTATGTGCTTCAATCAAAAGAGATCCCTTCTTTTGCCTTAGAACTGGCTGGGAGCAGTTTTCATGCTTACCCATGCCAAAGAGAGGGAAGACTTTGTGTGCTGACCCTGTGGTCTCTTAAAAACTGCCCGGAGAAAGGGTCTAAATGTCCTCTGGTGACTGGGTGGGTGGGTCTCACAGAGCAAGTCTATGGTACCCCTGCTTGTTTTACTTGTGTTTGTGGTGCAATTATGTGCTGGCCTCCAGTTGGTGAGGTTTCTGCTTAACTGTCTTTTGCAGAAAGGCCTGAACTGAATTGCTCACATTTAACTGTATTGCTGTCTGTAACAGAGGTGAGGAAGGTATTAGGTTATTTTACCATGACTAAACAGCAGCTTTAATACCTTTAAAATTGGTATATTGACATTTATGAGCAGATATCACATTACAGTGATAGCTTCAGGGGCCTTCTGCTGCATATGAGAGCTCTTGGTTGATTTAGAAAGCAAATAAATAAAATTTTAAAGGTACCCTAACACAGCTAAGCATGGTAAATCGAAAATGCAAGGTGATGCTGTATCCTTAGATTATCCTGTCAACCACTGCTATTTCAGCAGATGAAGTTAATGACGTACTGTCACAGGGGAAGGAACAAAAGGTGCATCGAGAGCTACGGGGGAGTCTGGGATATGAGAGCTTGTCCCGGGGTCTGTTCGGGGTAGTCCCTGTGCTGCAGAGTTGGGATTTGGCAGAGCTGGCCTGACTCCAGACTCCCTTAACTTGTCACCTTCACCTGTGTTTCTGGTGTGGTCTTGTGGGGGAAGAAAGAATGCCAGCCTATTAATAGTGACAGCACAGGCTTTCTCATCTTCATCTCTTAAAAATCACTGGAATGCTTTGAATAACAAATAAATGAAAAAATGTTATTTTCTTTTTTGTTTTAATCCGAGTGTTGTGAAAGGTGTACTTTGCTCTTTTCCCCCATGTAGAACACACTGAAATTCTCTGATCTGACTTGTCTTTGGGGGCTACAGAGAACACTCTGTGCAGCTCCCCCTGTGTGTTTTCACCAAGAGTTGACTTCTGGGGCGATGACAAGTGAAAGTGGAGAAAATGTTTCAAGTCATGTGAAAGAAATGTTACTTGCTAAATAACTTAAGTGTTAAAAGAAGGAATGGGAAAAAAAAAGAAAAGCTTTTCTTAACCTTTTTGCAATCTTATATGGCAAGGAATGAAAATCTTTAAAACTGACCAAATTTTATTTGTATTTAAGATCAAAGCCCTTGTGAATGAGTTGCTTGTCTTGTCTGTCAGTAGCTTTATGGTCTTCTGAATGGCTTGAGGCACTAAATCAGTTCTGAGTAATGCTGCCTTTCCTTAGGTTTCCTCTGAGGTAATGCAAGAGTTCTCTAGTTTCTTCTTCAGGAATAAAGACATATTCGTTATTGAGAAGACTTCTTTTGGGCTAATTGCTGAGTTTGGAGGTGCCTCCTCATGGACCAAGTGTTGTGGCAGTGCTTGTGCTGGGCTTTCGGAAAGGATGAGAGAAATGAGCAATGAAACCACTGTCGTTGACACTGCCCCTTTGTTCACTGCTCGAGTCCTTGCTGTGATCAGGGCTGGCTGCGGAGTGTCCTCTGCTGCTGCTGCTCTGCACCTCTAAGCTCTTTGCTAACACTGTGTAGTCAGTGTGGGCTGGTGTTGGAAGAAAGCATGTTTTGTGTACCTATGCTATGGTTGCACTGGGCTGTGTGGCAGAGGGGAAGGTTTTATTTTGTGCTCCCCATCAGAAGGATTTCCTATTGCAAAAGGGAGAAGGGGAGGTCAGGCAGACAGATGGAACACCTTGAGTGCTATCTGGTTGCTTTATTCCTGCAGGGAGAGAGCGATCCTGCTGGCTTACATGATTCAGAGCTGTGCTGAAAGCGCTGGGTCCTGGAGATAACTGGGATTGCTGGAGAATCTCTTGACCCAGTAGCACCATAATGTGGATTTTAATCTCTCTGTAACTCAGATAGGAGAAGATGAGGAAAAGAAATGTGAACAGCATTTCAAATCTATAAAGACGGCATCAAAGTAATTTGTAGATCCTTGTGAGTTTGGAAACAAAGCCAGTAGATTTGAATATTAAAGTGTTTTGTTACTGCTAAAATCTGTTCACCCTGTAGGATTACTATGCTTAGGAAAAGAGGAGATTCTTCTTAAGGGAAGAATCCCAAATCCTCTTCTTTCTTCTTTAAGAATTCTTTTGGTGGGTGCCATTGTCTCAGCTTTTGGCTGTTGTGAAATGGCGGGTGTAGATGAAAACCCACTACAGAGGGTGTGGGTGGTATGGTACCTCTGGGGTGGTAGTTGTGTCTGCTGAGCCTTGACTGCTTGTGGATTTTTGTCGATGGTGGTGGATGCTGCTGACTTGGCAGTGCCTTTTCTCACCTCCTCTGCTTGGAGGTGGTGCTCATTTGTGGGAGTGAGAGGTCCCCAATAAACGGGGAATATCACAAAGCCACTTGTGCTGCTGAAATTTACAAGAGCTGCCTTTTTGTCAAGGTTGGCTGAAAAGTTTGGGTTGTGTTTTTCTTGCAGGAGCTCTTGGTTTAAAGCTCCATTAATTGTGTGTCAGTTAGCGTATGTGTTACGATAATAACCAAGAGTGGAAAAGACTAGATTTATTTCAGTAAACATTTCACCTAGTAAAATGTTAATAGCTTGTCCATCTTCAGAGGCCATTCCTTTTCTCCTGTGCAGATTGTGCACTCAGCAGCAATACAGAGTGTTTCCCAGAGAGGTGTGTTTATAACCTGACATCGAGATGCTTCTCTTTCTGAGACTCGGGCAGGGTTGTTCCAAAGATGCTCAGTCTTGAGTTTCTTTGCAAGGCAGACATTGAGTTTGCCTCTGTGCTGGTTTTTGTGGGTTTCTTTTAATAGTGACTATGGACAGCTTTGAAAGATGATAAAAACAACATGCTGAAATGACTAGGGCCTTGAGTCTGAATCACAGCCGTCAGCAAAACCACCTCATTTCGGGAACGGTTCTGCGTGACAGCAGAAAGTCTTGTGAGACCTGAGCCAAACTTCTCTTCAACAAATATGGCATTTCATGGTTTGAATGTTTTGAGGGAAATGTTTTGAACATCTTTGCTGTCTTAGGCCAGTAGGAATGCAAACCTTAACAGATTATGAAACCACCTGTATGCTCATAATTTAAGAGATGTAAATGTCCTTTGAGAGATAAAGAAGTGTGGTGGAATAAGAGCATGATAGAAGCCATCCCTGTGCAGAGTTGAGGTGTATATTGGTTTCGCTTACATTCTTTTTTGTAAAGCTAGAAGTACTTTGACTCTCCAGGAACAGACCCTGTCTGCTGAAGTCAAAGGAACTAAACTGAGTGTCAGCGTGGCTCTGGAGCTTGTGGTTAGAGCTGTGTGGGCAAAGGCTGGCACATTTTTGGTTTGAGACAATGTTCACTTGTCAGACTTGAGAGAAAGAAGTATTCTTTCTAGAAATAACACTCTTCGGAAGTGCCTCAGGTCCTTAACTTCTTTGACTTATTTTTTAATCTTTTCTTGTATAATGAATTCTGTAATGTGGCCCTTTTTCTTAGCAGTGGCAGGTTTCTCTCCTTTTGTGTGGTTTGTTTTGTCCTTGCTGTCTTCCTTCATACTCATCCAATGTGGGTGAATTCCTCCTGCTAGTCTCCCTTCCTCTAAACTCTATGCACATCATCTTTTGCATTTCTTCCTCTAGGCTTGTCTGTGTTGTTGTTGTGTTTGTTTGTTTGTTTGTTGTTTTTTTGTCTAGAAGTAACTAAGAAATGGAAAGGATATGGTTAAATCCACATGACCTCTGGTATATTGGCTGTAATTCTGCCAGGATGAATGAGGTATATTTGTTTTTACATTAATGTCTTGCTCCATATGCATTCTGTACCTTCTTTAGATTTTTTTCTTTTGTGGTCTCTTTTTACCCTGGGTTTCTGAAGAAATGAAGATTTGTCCATTTCATTCTGTCCTCAACACTTTTTCAACCTCAGGGCTGACTTCAGCTGTGTTTTGATTTGGACTATGGATCTGAAATCCTTACAAGTTTCGTGAGAAAATGAATGACTAGGTAGATGGGAGTGACAGAGCCTGTTTGCTCTTCTCCTCCCGCTGCTCTCAGTTAAACCCCCTCATTATTGGTCATTGGGAAAGTGTGTGCCCCAGCTTTAGGTTACCCCTGCTTGCAGATCTGTCTTCTGCTCCAGTGGGCTATTTTTGTTTTTACCCTGGTCTTTCAGAGAAAAAGGGTGGTACCATTTTCTGAAGTTCAGATGTTCCCCATCAGTCAGAGGAGCTCTGGGCGGGGAGGATGCTCTCTGCTCTCTCTCAGGGCTTCTGTCTCCACTGGGATTGAAGATGTGAGATTTGGGTATGCTCACTAAAGTGCCTTGAAAGTCTTTGTCTAGACAAGGCATGCTGCCCTTGACACATGCTAAGTTGGTTTAAAGCCGCGGGTACTTAATGTGTGCTAACCTCGGGAGGTAAATCCAGGGCTAGACAAGCCCCCTAAGGAGCTGATGGACAAGGTGGGGACTTCTTTGCATTTGCTGTGACTTCAGCTGGTGCCTGAATACAAAACTAGTAGTAAACAGTCATAAACCCTGGATACTTTTTCTCTTGTCAGCTCCTGTCTGAATAGGGGCTTTTTCATGACACATACTTGTTTGCTCATGTTTCTCTTTTAAGGAAAGCAGTTAAACTAGGCAATAACCACCAGTAATTCAGTGCTCTGTTAAGCATGTAATAAAGCAAGCTCCAGATCTCTCGGTCTGGAGCCATTAGAGACTGCCACCCTTTGTTTCTCTGTTTGGTGAGGAGGAGGGAAGAAACGGGGCACGACCGCCTTTTGGTATGGGAAGGACAAAAGGGTGCCAAACAGAGGAGAGGTGTGATGGTGCAGTGCTCCCAGGACAGGCACCAGCATCCTGCCTGAAGAGTGCAGGGTCAGACCCCAGCCTGTGCTCTCTGCCTGCGATGGCAAAACCTTGTGAAGTCTGCTTCGAATTTGTTCAAAAAGGAGTTGCAGCCCCTTGTGATTGGTGCCAATTCAAGTTCGTCCTTCTGCTGCAGGCATCTCTCCTTGACTACAAGGCTTGCTATCATATTCTGACCTTTGTTTAATCCAAGAGCAGCCCACCTGTGGGCTAGCCAGTAGCTGATTCTCTTCTGCTCTGGAGTCGTTGCTAAAATACAGCCGTCTACTAAGGGATCAAGTGGACTTTGTTAGATTTTTTTTTTTTAATAAAACTACTCCATGCAACTGTTGGTACAGAGTAGAAACAAAGCAAAGTCTTTAACCAATGTGTGGATACATATTTAGGACGCGTGTATTATAGAGTTCTGGGAAACTCTTACTGTAAAAAACAAAATTGAAGTGCTATCTCATCTCTGAACTGCCCTTTTAAGCCTAAAACACAGCCTCTGAAAATCAGTTTGCTCTTTAACAAAGAGAATGGCTTCATACTCTTTCTCTCTACGATCCTGCAAAAAGCGTTTCCACAGGCTACTTTTCTTAAACTTATGCAGAACAAATTTTAGCAAAGCATTTCACTTTCTTCTCTCTTCAGATTTATGAAAATGAGCTCCATCATGACTTTTCAAAGTGTGGGTTTAAGCAGAAACTCTCAAGGCATTTCAGTGCTGGTTCTGATGCAGCTGTTAGTTTAAGAAATCTCTTTTTAAACTGGGGGTGGCTGTTAATTTTATTCGGTAGGGGAAAACGCAGTGTTGAGCTGGATAAACTGTAGTTTAGCTGATACTTATTTTGAGATTGGGTGTGGCAGGTAAAAAGACATTCTATCAGAAACACGGAAGAAGAAAGACTGGTTTAAATTTTGTTACAACATAACAACCTTTTCTAAAATTTTCTCTTTCTGCAATGTAAATTACCAGCACTGCCATCTGGGAGAGCACCCCCTGACATCCTGCTTTGACTTCTTTATTGCAACACTTCTGCCTTTCCAAAATGTATTGCGACCTTTAGATGCTGAGCGCAGTTCCCTGTAGGACATGTAACGTACATGAACTTTTGTTTCTTGGTCCTCTAGGTGTAAGGAGGTGCCTAGGGCTCTGTACATGCTGAATGGCAGTCTGTAAGGCAATAGGTGCTGGGGAACTGTTAAAGAGGAAGTGGGGGAAGCGAGGGAGGAGAGCAGGTTGTCTCTGTGGGTCTGCCTTCATTATCTTGGCTTGAAGCTTCCACGTGGACCGTCACCACATCCTGTCTCTGGCTCTGTGGGTTAGCCCGTGCAATTGTCCCCCTGAGACCGTGTGGGAATCATGGCCTTAAGAAATGGTCCATTTAATTTGTCTAGATGATAATAGCATTTGATGGGAGGGAAGCTTTAAATGTGGAGTTACTGCCTTTGGAGCCTGGAGCTTAGTCACAGTTTTCCTTGCTGGTTGTGCTTCTCTTCCGCAGATGTGTTTGGGGTGATCCACTCCATGCACAGGAGCGATGCTCTCCCTTTGGGAGCTGTTCACTCCTTTGCTTTGATTCAGACTCTGCTGCTCAGGAACTCCTTTTCCTGTCCTTCCTGGGTGCAGAGGGGATGGGAGAGCAGGGACACACAGCAGGCTTATTATCCTCAGTTTCCCAGCCTACCAGGTTTACCAGATGAAGTAAAATTAGTTATCTATGCAGAGTTCTTTCACCTCATGGATGAATTGAGAACTGTGTAAGACTGTCTGTGGCCTTGTGCCATATGGTGAACAGTGGAAGATGAAGAAACTGCTGTAAGTCTCATCTCCAGGCTTCCACATGCTGATTGCCCCTGTATCCTGGATTCAGTCTTTCAGGTGCTGGATAGTAATGCAGTGGTCTCTGTGGTAGAAGCAGGCAACAAATTATAAAGATCAAAAGTCTCTCACTTGGCTATCTGCAGTTTTGAATGTACTCACCTAGCCTTCTTTCCCCAGGAAAACCATAATTGCATCTATTTTTTAAGATTGCCTTCTCTCTGCCCCCCCTCACCCTGATCCCCCCTTGATCTCCAAGGAGGTGACAGTTGTGGAAGGATTGAGCCAAGTCTGGTTTTTTAGGTATTAGGAGATACTTAGAGCAGTTTCTGCTGAGAATACCATCTGGACAAAGATTCATTTACTGAGGAGCTGCAGTGGTTCCAGGGGAAGACTGTTCACATGGGGTGTGTGTGGTACCAGCAGGCTGAAAACGCACTAAGGGAAGATACAGGCTGCTCTATGGTTACTTTAGGACACTGTGTTTCTTGAAGTTTTTACTGGATGAAAAAAAGCGAGTAGTTGTTGCAGATGGGCTTGGTGCTGACCTCTGTAATGTACTGGGTAGGCAAAGGACTCTAATCATTGTTAATTGCTCCTATGTGGCAAATTCACTAATAATATAGGTGCTCAAGTACTTGGGAATCACTTTTTCCTTCCAGTGATCTGGTCCTGTACCCGTCCCATACAGGAATTGCTGAAAGCAGTGTAGGTTCTTGGGAAGAGTTTAAATTGCAGCGTATTTTCAACTTGACCCCTTGAAGTGTTTGGCTCTTGCCCTCGGACATGGATTTGTTAGTCCTGCTCTGCTGAATTTAGCTGGCTGTGTTTCATGCTCTCTGTGCTGGAATTGATTGAAGGTTAGAGCCACGTGGACACGCCACACATGTCCCATTCTGGGGGCATTGTACTGGTGGGGCTTCACATTTAGGCACCAGAAGGATTAAAGGGCATGCTTTGGGAAGGTCCTACTTCATCTTGCTGATAAGCAGCACTGAGCACACAGGAAGGAGAGAGGGTTAATGCCCCTGTTACCCAGGGTCTGTTTAAAGAAAGGCAGTAATTTAACTAAAATATACATCCACATTTCATTTCTGTTTAAACTGAAATTACTGAGTAACGAAATGCATCCTGGGAACAGATTAAGCTGTATGCTGGGAAAGGAGCACATTTCTCTCTAGCTCAGTTGACAGCAGTATGCTTCAGGGTTTTCTCTATTAAATATTTGATAAATCTCTAGTAGACTTGAACTCGGTGTGGTTTTAATTACTTTTGATTTTTTAAGTCTGCAGGATTCTGACATCCTTTTTTTTCATAGTGATCCTTTTTCATCATGAAATGAGCACTTGGATGTTATTGTAGCCACATCCTGGTGATGGGCAGGGTGATCCCTGTGGAGCTGGCCATAAGGCTGCATTTTCAACTCTGGGAGGTCCAGAAAGCTCTGGTCTTGAAATTTGTTGCTTCAGAAATATTTGGTTAACTTTGTTGGATTATCATAAGGTTGGTTTTATTGCTATTTCCTATACTTTATGAAAAAATTATTATCAAAAGTGCAAACATATGTATTTTCTTGTAATGAACCCTTTCTTTTTCTGCTGTTGGCAGCAGTTTGCTATAGGATTGTTAGCAGCCAGTGCTTCCAGGCATGATGGGATGGGCAGAGAGGAGTGGTGGGGAAGCATTTGCTCCTCCTCTTTTTTTTTTTTTTTAATGTTTTATCAGAAAATATTTAGGGTTTTTTGGTTGGTTGGTTTGGTTTTATTTGGGTTTGTTTGGTTGGTCTTTAACTGGAGAGAGGTTATTTCTCCCTGTGCATTCTAGAGCAGGAGTCTGGATTTTCCCATCTTGTTGAGTTACATTTGGAGTGTATTTGCTGTGTGCTGTAGTTATGTAGGTTCCACTGGCCTCTCTGCCTGCTTGCTTTCCTCCCCCCACTTCCAGCTGGGCGCAGCCCAGACTTTTCACCTGCCCCCTGCATTGCATGCCCAGCCTTTGGATAAATTTGTCGGGGAGCCATGGGCACAGGTGATTTCTGCTGAGTAGATGCACCTGCATTTTGTCCCTGTGTAATTTGTATCAGCCAGTGCAGGGGTGTTCTCAAAACGCTGAATGGAGAGGAAGGAGGTCAAGGGGAAAAGAACCCAACCACCAGCCCTGAGCAGTTGCTTGTAGCTGTTTCAGGCAGCCTGTTCTTGCTGTGTCTTTGTCACTCATGTGCTTGGGGCCTGCAGACTCTGGACTGCAGAGGATAAGAAAAAAAAAAATCCACTCCAGAGACAACTTGATTTGCTTATTCGCAATATATCTTTCCTAACAAGAACACAGATTTTTTTTAAGGGAAAAGTTCTGATTCTGTATGAGCAATTGTGTTATTTTGTTGTGAGTAAGGAATACATTCCTGTGCAAAGCAGGACTGAAAAAATTCTTTCACCCAGCTAGGGGTGCAGGCTGGTGTTTGGTGGTCTTTCCCCATTTCTCCTTATTTTGACCAGATCTGCAGCTATTTGTCTTTTGAGAGACCCTTTCTGGAGATGTTTTCTGAGATTAATTTTCCCCCTTTTCCCCCCTAATGGTATTTTCTTGGTCTCTCAGTTTGCATTTTCCATCCTTCAGAACATTTAATACTAGAGACATTAATCTTTCTTCAGTCTGTTTTCCATAAGGTTATAGGTATGTAAGAAATGCTGGAGACAGCTAAAACAAAAGACCTTCGCAGACAAGAAATATAATACAAGCCACCTGACTAGCTTGGTCTTGTCCAGCTGCCCTCTAGCAACCCTCCTTTTCCCTCAGCCTCAGGGCCTCCGAGAAGTCTCTCCCCTCCAGATTTGCCAAGTGCTTGGTTGCCTGTTAATTACCGGTAATAAAAAGCGTGTTTAAGATCAGGTGGGTGTCTGGGGATATTTGTCAAGACTGTATGTCTCCTCAGTCTCTGCAGCTTTTTCCAGCCATGAGTGTGGCTGGGGTGACTCAGACCCCCAAAGTGCAGCTGAGCCAGCGGTTCGCCTGTGGGTACAGGCTTGGCCATTTCCCTCTTACCCCTGCTTTGCACAGAGACAGGTACCGGGCAGATCCTCATTTCTCAGGAGACATCAGGGAGGCTGTGTTGTGCGTGGCTGGCTGGAGGATGTGTTAGGCACAGCACTAGTGAAACTTCTGCTGAAGGGCTGCAGGTCACCCTGCTCCTTACTCGGAGACCAGATGTGTTTTACGGGGGTTCTGTTACTATGGGCAGCCATGGAAAGCTGCTCTCAGCATGGATATGGGTCACAGGGTCACAGTCACATAGTCGATGAGGGTTGATCTGTCAGGGCTCAGGTTAGCCATGGATGACCCTCTGGCTGACTGCAGGTTTGAAAGCTTAAGCTCAGGTGGGAGAGCCTGTTGGAGCTGTCTTTGTCCATCACCTGCCCTGGCCGATGCTCATCAGCACCTTGGTGTTGCCCAATGCCCGTTCAACTCCTTGTCAATTCCTCTCTGTTATACAAGTCATTTGCTGACAAAACAAAGATCTGGGTCACTGCTCTTAAAATAGATCCAGCATTAGGCAAATTGCTCAAGCAAGCTCTCCTTTCCTCTGAGAAGGCAATGTCAACCCAACCTCGTAAGGATACCCCTAAGAAGCACTGCATCCTACCACAGAGGCTCTGTCAATTTAGCACACTTGCCTAACACACTTTCAAAATACAATGCCCAGCTGTTTGCTCAACATTTGGCTTGTGCCTTAGAGAGTAAAGGCTTTTTTCTTTACATTAATGCAGATATATGCATCAATATGAATTGGTTTGGGTTTTTTTTGTTTCGTTTGGGGTGATTTTTTTGATTTTGTAGTGTGTTGGTTTTTTTGTTTTTTTTTGGTGGTGGTCCTTGCAAATCGTTTCTTTCTTTGTGCTTTCATGCCTGGAAGTGTGATTGGCACATTTAACTTTAATCTGTAGCTGCCATAATAAATGATAACTGTATAAGATGATTGCTGCCTTTGCTTATAGGCAGAGTCTGGTGGTGCCACTTTCATCTTGATAACAGTCATCCTGTAACTGCTTTGAACACACTGTGCCAAGTTCACACGTGGGTGCACAACAGGTCAAGGTTGAACTACTCATGAAATTAATTTTTAAGATCACAGCCAGGCTTCTGTGGACTGTGATCCTGAGTTTATAGGACAGTTTGCTGTACCACATGCACTACTCCCGTGGTTCTGTGGGCTTCCTGGGCCTGGGCTCCAGAACGTGCTGCCTGGCAGTTCCTTCTGCTTGTGCAGGGACTTTCTTCCACTTTGAAGAGGACTACTGTTGCTGGGAGTGGGACTGGAAAACACTGATCAGAAAAGGGGAACTGGAAAGCAGGATATTGGTTCTTCTTGCTCATCAGAGTTCACCTCTCTGTGTCTATTGACGTTATTGTGGGCATGGAAAGCATAGGAGCCATTGGTTTGATGAACTGTGAAGTCTAGGTGGAATTTCCCAACTGAAGAGCAATAGTGAGTGCTCACCAAATATAGGGAATGCTAACAATTCTGGAGTTTCTTAGCAAGAGCACTTGGCTAGTAGGGAGTTGGGGTGCAAGCTCTTCCTTTGGGATGTGATCTCTTACCTTCTTCCCCCTACTCCAGCTACTGTGATGTAGGAAAGTCTTGATAGGTTTGATCCTTCTCTCTTTCTGAAACTTTATTACTTGTGTGAATAAAGTCTGATTGGTTTGGGAAGGAGGTGATAAAATGCATTTGGCTTTGTGTGATGCATCATCATGTGGAGTATCTCCTAAAAAGCTCCATGTCTGCACATCTAAGAATGTTGAAATACTGTTCAGGTGAAGAGAGGATGGTGGGTTGGATGTTACTGACAGCTCTCCTGCTTGGAAGAGGAGAGGTGGGGATGCTGTTACCCACTTCAGCCCCCTCCCAACAGTGTACTTTCAGGAAAAGCAGGGTGCCTCAATACTGCTGAGGGGTGGGAGGGGAGGGCAGGCTGACACGAGGAATGGCTCTTGGTAGGTGCCAGTTTTACCTCCAGTGATGGACTGAGGAACAGAGGGAGTCACTTCTGTAGAAACTGTCCTTGATGGGAGCAGAAAGCTCCTTCCCTTATCCGGCCTGAAGGGCCCAGTGGTTTGTAAATCCAAACTGTCTTTGTCGTGGCAGCTGAGAAAAGAACATTTCTTCTCACAGACTAGGGGAAAAATCAAGGATCACCGTGGTAACTATTAATGAGGTTTCTCTACTTTCCCTGTGTTGAAATGTTACTTTGTTTCTTTTTTCCTTAATGAGGAAGCTGAAATACCAGCCAGTGATTTTAAACAGCCTGCTCCAAAGGACACTGCTACTTCAGAAACTAACTCCTTTATTTTACAGTGCTGCATTGAGGTTAATCCTGACCTGGAGCCTAGCATTTGCCTTTTCATTTTGGATTCTTCCCACTCCCAAATCACAGATCTAATCAAGTTAAACAGAAATGAAAGATGGCAAACTGGGAGAAGGCTTTGTAACTGTTTTCCTGAAGAGGCTGGTGCTTGTCCTGGTGGAGCCTTTTTCAGTGATGCTTTGGGAGCAGAAAATACTTGTTTGCCCCAAATCATTAAGTCAGGAAGATGGACTAAAGGGGGGTCAAAAATTGTTTCAGGTGGTTGTCACTCTCTTTATTTCATCTCTTCTGAAGTTTTGCCTGTACTGAGTCCAGCACTAAAGCTGAATGACCTTCAGCTGCTGTTACATCTTCATTTGGGAGCTGAGCTCTGGGCTTGATTTTATGCTTAAATGTTTTATTCAGAAAGGTGAGGACTGGGACAGAGAACCATTTGCTGGCACATGGGTGTGCTTATGAGATCAGGCCCAGAGTCATTCGTGTGATAGTACTGAAGTACTGTGATGCACAGAGTAGAATTTTTCAGCAGAGTGATGCTTTGCTGCTGTACGCTTCAGATTCCTGCTGTATCTTTAAAAAATAGTTACCTATCTCTCTGTCTCTCTTCAGCAGTTTTTTTTTACAAAATTACAGAAATTAGCCCAGAAACAGTTGTGTTGTTTTTTATTTTCTTTTTTTCCTAGGGGTGGCATATTCACATGGGCTAGAAAAATAGCAAAAAGCAAATAGAAGCTTGCGGGAGTGGTCTTGGGGCTTTTGCTCTGCTCTTTGCTGAAAATGTTGAGCTAAATCTTAACCTGAGTTTGAATGTAGAAATCACATGAGGTGCTAATTTTGACTCAAGAGGTAAGACGACAAAAGAAGATGAAGAGAAGGTGGATGTAATGCAGAGATGTTGAATTAGAGTGTTAAAGCCACATGCAGAATATTCCTATTCAGGCATTTCATGCAGCTTCTAAGAGCTCTCAGTACTGTGTTGTTGCTTGGTCTCCTCTGTGTCATTACCATGAATTTTTCAGTGTATGAGAGAACTGTGTGTGTACTGCACATCAGAATAATATAAATCATGCATGCTAACATACAAAAGGGATACCGCTAACTGCTCTGTCAGGCTGATGGTGTCTTTAAAATCAGGACTTCTAAATCAATGTCCTCCCCTCAAAGTATGGAGCTATGACAGCTGTCCCTTGGACATTCATCTGTGTGTGTTAGTTTTTTGTTCCTGTATCAATCACTAGCTTTATGCAAGGCTTGATCAGGTTGATAAAAGACAAAAAAGGACCCATCTAATAGAGCTTACAGTGAAAGTGGCACAGTAAGTTCCTCCTGCATGAACAGCAGTCCCCTGATATATCAAGGAGACCTGATTATACAACAGGACTAATCAGCTCTGGATGCTGCCATGAATTATGGGTTGGCTTAAGTGCTGTGATACACATTTCTGCCTTAAATTATGTCAGAATCAAAACAGAAAACCAGAGCAGAAAGCCCAAATGTCAACAAGGCTTATCTTCTTTAGGTCTCTATCAGGGTGAAGGAAGAGGTTTCTTAATGTAATTATAACCTGTGTCTTCTATCCAGGCTAGCAAAAATAAACCAGGTTATATTGGAGCTTCACTGCACAATGTTACGCAACCATGCTTATTTAAATGTAGCTATTTTTGTAATATGCATTGTCCCTTGATGGGAGTCATGGATAAAGTGCGTTGACCCACTGAAACAGCTTAATATAGAGGTACAACATTTATGGAAGTTACAGTGAACCCAGCATATACACACTTAGGGCAGAAAAAAAAGATGAAAGACAATTAATATGTTAAAAAAATAGTATCTGCCTGGTGTAATTGTATGCCTTTTTCATCCTATGGAGAGCGATTGAGTTGTCCCCTCCCCCTTCCTTTCTTTGTCTATTTTCCATTTTTATTTTGCTATTTACAGTGGTGTAATTTTGGCACCTTGTGCACACAGCCTCTGCAGTTTTTTTCATTTCAGACACCTACAATTTATGTCTAAGGCTTGCCTATTTACTCAGACTTAGTTGCATCTGTGGTTGAGAGATGAATAGGTGCTTCCAGGTGATTCATCTGACCTGTCTTAGACCCTGATGAAAAGGTGACTAGCTGAAACTAGCAGTTAGGTGCCCTGGATTGGGACAGATGGGTTCCCTCTCTCCCCAGCTCAGGTCACTTTGTGAAGAGGATGAGGAGGGTGGCGTTGGTCTCTCCCTGGTAATTTCCAAACCAGGTCCACAGCTCTTAGGTGAGTTTTGGGGGTAAGTGTGCTTGGAAGGTGGTGATTCAGACCAAGGGGCTTTCAGGGCAATGCTGGCTGTGGAGAACTCAGCTGTTTCTTAGATATGCAAATCCAGTCCCTCTGATTTGGCTGGGAGAACTGAGTGTCTGTGTCTCCTCATGATGAGATTGTTTGTTTGTTTATCTGTATGGGATTTTCAACATTATAAATTCTGAGTATAATTACAATAATAGATGGCATGGTTATTGCACAAACATGTGCCCTCTGCTGCGATCAGCTACTGCATTAAGGAGCCTGTGTTCCCATCTACAACTTCGTACCCTCTTGCCATGTCTATATTCTGGTTGTTCCAGGTTTCCCATCCTCAAGAGCAGCAGCAATTTCCAAGCCATAACAAAAAAATAATGAAGGAATGCTGTGAACATTTTTGGGGTTGTCCTGTCCAGAGGCAGAAGTTGGACTCAGTGGTTCTTGTGGGTCATTTCCAACTCAGGATATTCTGTTTCTGTGATTCTAACATGATTTAGGAAGGATGAAATTACTAATGGATTGGTAAGAAGCAGCACTCAGCCTTATTTTTGTGCAGGTTGGGAGTAGTGAGTGACACAGCCCCTGTGACGTGCAAGGTGCATCTGTGGAGGAAAGCTGGCACCTACCTTGCAAATAATTACAGTCTAAGCAAGCTTGGAAAAGGGGTGGAGTGCAGGGAATAATTCAATCTGTGAAGGATTTGTTGTACAATGAGGTCGGCTTCTCTTGGTTCTCATTCAGTTTTTCTTCTTGGAGTGTTCAAGTGACAGAGTGAGGGGATACTGCTACTCATATGCATCTCTTTGGAGGGCACTCTCCAAATTTGATTGCCTAAATTTAAACCTGGGTGTTTCTCCAGGTTTTCTTTCAGCAGACATGTCAGCTGGGAGAGCTTGGCCCTTCCCCACCATCTCCTTGGCCGGGCTGGTACAGCCCTGGCAGCAGCTGAATTTCAGTCCCTGTCCAGCTCCAGGTGCCGGAGCAGTGGGGAGGGAGGAGGAGGAAGAGGAGGAGTAGGGATGCTGGGCTTGGCTGTACTGTCGAAACAAGAGCTTGTGGCTGGAGGCTGTCAGTTAGTGTAAGCTGGTTTTAGGGCTTTTTAATACTGGATCAGAAGCATTCTCACCAGATCTGAATCTTTGCTGTGCAAACTCAGCTAGTTCAAATCTGTTAGCATTTATTTATTAATTTACTTTGTTGAAACAGGTAAACTTCCCGCTGATGGGCCTTTGTGCTGGTTTGGGTGTCCTCCTCCTGCAGCCAGCGGAAAGCTGGCAGGGTGTCCAGGCTTTGGCTAGTGCAAGAGTAACGTGGCTGGCTGGCTGCTGGCTTCTTGCTGGCATTTTGGGGTGGGGCTGCAGCTGGCTTTGCTTGCCCCACGGGTGCCTGCTGGCTGGCTGGCTGGCTGGTGCTGGCAGCTCGTGGGGAAAGGTCCGGACGGTCCCCAGCTGGCACCGGCACGCTGGCAGAGCCGTGGCAGTGTGGTGCTTCTTGCTCGGCTCGCCTGGCCCAGGGACAGCCTCTGTGGGGTGTACCCAGCCAAAAGAGGGTTTCACCCACCTCTGTGAGCATGTTGGGAGCACAGTGTGCCAGGCAGGATGCCCTGGCAAGGTGCCCCCTCTGCAGATGAGGTCCCCGCTACCCTCGCCGGGGTGCCGTGTCAGCTGGAAACTTAGTTTGGCAGTTGGAGCACATGCATAAACGTAAAATGTATTGAAAATGTCAGGAGATCCCTCAAGTCTCACCTCTGCTGTGAAGACAACCGTCCAGGCTTCTTTCCCTGGAGTACAGCACAGCCTGAGTAAATGGTTCATAACAGTGCTGAGGAGGAACACCCCACAGCTTGTCTCCATCGAAGGGGGCCACGGGGCTTGCAGATGCTTTCAGCTTTGTCTTGAACAGTTTTTGCCTGCATGCTGCTGATTATGAGTGAACATCACATGGGGCCTGTTGAAATGAGGCAAAATCCTAATTAGTTGATAGCTTCTCCTGCCCCAAAGAGAGGTGAGCAAACCTGTGCCCCTTCTCTTTCCCGCTCCTCCTCCCAGTCTGTGGGACAGAGGATGTACTGCCTAGTGCAATACCCAATCTATTCTTTTTGATTTATTGTTGTTTCTTGATGGGAGATTAAATCAAGATGCAAACACCACATCAGAAAATAGACTGATAGAGCATTTAGTTTTATCTGGAAGCTGTAGTAAGGGTGTGCAACTTTCTTGCTCAGTTTTTCCCTGAAATTGTATTTTGGCTGTGCAGCCCTTTTATTTGTTTGAACCAAGGGTGCTCCGTCCTTATGTTTACTGTTTTTTCCTTTTACAAGTCAAACATCCCTCAGGTGTGCAGCTGAGCCAGCTTGGGTGGGTGGGACGGAAGGCAAGAGGAGGACAAGCATATGCAGGAAGAGACATATTCTGGATTCCTGCTGTGGAGATGAGTAATTGCTGGTGGTTAAGGCAGAACAGACAAGTTACAAATAGAGTTTTGTCTATTTCTTACATCTCTTTTTCTCTCTGGAGAGCTATGTACCTTTTTGTGATTAAGGTCTAAACACCTGAGCCTCAGGGTTGCAGAAAAAGGTACAGGCTGTATTTTTTGTTGGTATTGGACAAAATTTGCAAATGACCTTACTATTTTTCTCTTTTTACTGTGAACTTTGAAAAGATGATCTATAGCCACGTGCCAAATACCAGATAATCTGTGAAAGGGATTGTTACACAGGAGGTGCTTGTGTACTGTCTGGGTATGAGGGTATAAACAAATCCTGATTTGTTCTTTTGGGACTAAGTTTGACTCTGTAGTACATTGGGGAAGACAAGACAGAGCTGGAGCCTACTGACATAGTTGCCCAGCCTGGCAGTTGTAAAGGTTTTGTGTATGAGGCCGTGAACAATGGCTTGGAATGTGATGCTATTGATTTTTTTTTTCCCTGCAGTGTTTCATAAACGCTGTGCAGTTTAACTCAGCTTTTAACCTTGTATGCAGTTTGGAGTGTGAGGCTTCTCACCCGGTGTCAGATGGCTCACTCAGTGGAAAAAAAGCGAGCCACCCTAGAGCTCAAATCCCATCAGTACGTGGAAACGTGCCCGTTCTGCTGTCCGATTCCCAGCAGAAGCGCCTGGGTGGTGGCAGCCCTCCGGGGTGGTCCCTGGGAGGTCGTGCACAGCTCACGGAGAGAAGCATGAGTGCTGTAGGCTCCATACTGCCTGGAGCCCCAGGCTTCAGTCTTAGATGCCTTTGTTTCCTGCCTGGATTGCTACAGCATATGTATGGGCCTAACAGGGCTGTGTAGTACAGTGTAACTCTGCTTGCAGAGTTTTATACTGCATGTGGTACTCAGCACTTGCTGCAGAACACTCTGAAAAGAAATCTTACAGCTAACTGGGACTTGTTGTTAACCAGTTACCATTTCACTGAATATTGCATTGCGTATTCATTAAAAAAACCTCAAAACATAAGCCCCTTCAGTGGTGGAGCTTTTTAGTTTCTCCATGTTTTCATAACGTTCCCATTTTCCTGGATGTGCAGGTGTCTCATTTACATTCCTAGAAACACAGCCTTCGTGTTTCCTTTAAAGTCAAGGTTTCTGATCTGTTGTACTTAGTTAGCTTAAGGCATCCTTGGCATCGCTCAGGAACACCTTTGAGAGAGAGGGGATTGTTTCACAACCCAGTACCTGCAGGTGGTGATGTTATGGCAACACGAGCAAAATAAAAATGATTAGAAGCATTGCAATGTGAGTTGGGTTCCTCCTGTGCTGTGTCACCCAAGGATGCATCCTCTTGTGTGCTGAGTTTCTGTCTCAGCATTTGTGCCTGTGCGTTGTGGTGTGCCTCTCGTACGGCCAACCCTTTGTACAGGTTATTGTGCAGTTTTGGCTCCCAGTTGCACAGATCTGGATTTAGGTAGTGTTACACTTGCCTATCTCACTTATTTATTGCTGTTTCACATGGTGGATCAGTAAATACCGTTGGAAGACATGCTTGATATAGCAGTATTAGGAAAAAAGCCAAAGCTGATCTTGTCTGTAGGTGGAGTGACTGGACTACCCCTCATAAATAAGATGATCAACACACATGCAGACACCAGAAAAAATCCAACCAAAAAAAAAAAAGGCCTTGAAATGTTCACTTTTTCCTTTAGACATCACTCTTGACTTGCTCAGGGCGATGACCCTGTGTTGTGAGTCTCAGATGGGTGACTCAGAAGGAGGACTGATGACAAAACATCTGCTTGGAGTTTCTGGTTATGAGAGGAGATCCCATTTCTGCTTCTCTGCGCCTTGCCTGCTTAGCCATGTGGCAGCTGGAGACCTTGTGTGTGTCTGCACTAGTAAATGCTCTGAGGTCACCCCAGAAATGAATTATATGCTGGACAAACACTGGAAATGTAAACATAGTTTTTATTTCCGGGAGTAGCCCTCTTCAAACTTTGGTGAAACAGAAAAGGGACTGGAGGCTCTCCCAGAGTTTGTACAGGGAAGGCTTTGCTGGCAGGATCAGCTAAAGGTGAAAAGGTCTGATCTGGAGCTGGTTGAAATAAATGTGTTGGCTAAAGTTAATGGCTGGAGGTTTCCTTTGCTGTTTTTGTTAACAACTTCCCCCAGTGCAGCACTGCAAATGTTCACATTTTTTTAAAGAGAAGTTTTGGGTTGCTGAATCCTCAAAAAATCTTAAATTAGAGGTATCTCAGAGTAATACGACTCAAAGCGCTGTGTGTGTGTGGGAAGTTGAGACATGGGACCTCTGTGCTCTGCCACTGGACCCCACATAAACTAAAACTAAAAAAACCCTCACAATATGCAATTTTGTATTTCTGTGTTTTACACCTTTGTTTATACTGCTGCTTAAACTCAAATTGTCAATGAAAGTGTATAATTCCAAGATTTGCTAAAATATTTTTATATTGAATGCAGCATTTAATATTGAACACCTTTGGAAACCAAATTCTGTTATTTTATGATGGGATGATTTTAAACAAGGGCAAATGCTAGGTATCTCTGTGGGTTTTTTTTTTTTTTTTTTTTGTGGTTTTTTTGTTTGTTTGTTTGTTTGTTTGGTTTTTTGTTGGTGTTTTTTTTTGGTTTTTTTTGGGGGGGGGGGTTTGGGGGTTTTTTTTTGTTGGGGGAGAGGCCTGTTTAAAAAAAATAAGCACTGTGTTAAGTTGATTGCAGCTGTTAGGATCCTGGTATGTTGCTCCTGTGCTTCCAGGCAGTGTAGCCATGATGTAGCCATTGCACTTGAATTCTTTTCATTCTGACAGCACTTGCATTTTAGCTGTTGGGAGTTGTTGGAGTGCAGAAATCCCCACGGTGGGAAGGCATGCACATGGGCTCTCTGCTGAGAAGTCATTCGATTGACACCCCCCTCCCCCATGGAAAAGTACAAGCATGTGCATGCACTTTTGAAAGCTATTTATTTGCCTTGCAGAGGGTCAACTGTAAAACCCTTTCTGAAAATATGCTCCTTGAAAGCCTCCTGAAGAATGGTGGGCTCAAGCCAGAAAGGTCTTGTTTTACAGCCCCGCTGTCATGAAAGAAATCTAAGTGTAGAAAAAAATACAGCTTAAATACCTCAGATATTTATTTTGTCCTTGCCTTACACAAGCCTTCTCTCCCTCCCTAGGCTGGGAGGTCAGGGCATGTGTGTGTGTGGCTGGGCTTTCAGGGGGAACCCTGCTGCACAGGCACTTGTGGGCCTGCTCTGGCCCCTTATTGTTTTAACAACTAATCTTTTGCCCATTTATAATTCAGAACACTAATTCAGTGTTATAATTCAGACCAAATTCTCACAAATTTCTGCAGTCTACTGCTTCATTACATATCTCCAAGCTTGCACAAATAAGTCCTTCAGTGCTATCCCACCAAGTGAAACCTTGAAGGGTTGTGTTTGACCTTGGTTTGTGCAGTGACTGTACCTTTACCCACTTGTCCTGAAGACAGAAAAGAGTGTTGACATTCACAATGTGAAAATAAGTCCTTGAAGACAGGTTTTGGTCTGTCAGCACCTGTGTTTGTGTGTTAAGGGTCTGTATCGTAGCCTTCACAATCCTAATCTGTGTAATCCAAAATAGGAGGCATTTTGAATTGTAAGTTAAAACCAGAAGACAAACCAGAAGTGAAACTCCTGCACTCCTTGGTTGCTTGTATGCCTTTCTTCTTCTTAAATTCAGTATGGATTTTTCTTCTGTTATGTTTTTGCATATCCTTACAGCAAATGGTATGTTTACTACCCCACTAAGAAGCTCAAACCGCTGCCTAGCCCTTGCTTTCATGGGAGGCCTTAATTTGAAAGAAAATTTGAGCATTTCTATAGACTTCCAAGGAAAATTGGAAGAACTTGTTTCGTGTTAGAGCTCCTACCTTTGTTCTTAGCTGTGGAAATCAATGAAAAACTTGTTTTGACGACCTGTGCAGTGGGCTCTAGAGAACTCATCTCTTGCAAAGAAAATGGTTCTTCAAAGGGTGGTGGTGCCATTTCCCAAAGAGGAGCTTGCGTGAGACAAGGCTGTCCGTGCCACTGGGGTGGTGCAGTGTCTCTCTGGTGTCCTGAGAGAGATGTGCCTGTGGGAATGGGCTCCTACTGATGGACATGTGACAGTGTGTCGCATTCTCCACCTACTACTGCAAAATTTGTCCTGGAGTTTTTCCATAAAGACTAACAGAAAGCAGGAGCATTTGGCATTGGGTCATAATGCTGAGATTATTATTCTCCTGCTTGCTGTGCTTTTATATTTTTAAAGCCACGGTGAGATTGGTAGCAGTCTCTAGTATGGGTCCACTTGATTTCGAGGTACTTCTAATGGTACTGTGTCTGCTAGGACAGTTGCAGACCATCAGGATTTTGTTAGTTCCAGAGAAGTCTATAGAAAAAAAACTCTCGGTATCAGTTCCTGCACTGAGAGGTCACTGACAGTCTGTGATGCATGCAAGGACTAGATCTGGTTTTGATCTGATTAGCTTGTTTATAGCTTGAGGTAGAAGAGCTGAAAGTTACTTTGCCATCCTTTGTTTTCCCTGACTGTTGCTTTTTCTTGGAGTTTTTCTACTCGGGATAGTCTTTCTCACCCAATTTAAAAGGGACTGCCGTGTTTAGTGCAGTATTTGTAGAAAATCTAATGTTGACAGGCAGTAATATATTTAAACAACTTTCCTTGAAACCTTTTTGTCATGGTTGGACTGTCTGGCAGGCTGATTGTATTGTGCAGAGCAGGGGCATGGAGTCAGGTTTCATGTTTTGGTTAATTTAAAGGTCATTTAGAGCTCATGATATTGCAGGGAGAAGGCAGCAGAGCTGTGTGAAAAACATGAGGTTTATCACTTGCCTCTGTCTGGGTTCTGTTTTTTTTTGTTGTTTTTTTTTTTTTTTTTTTTTTTTTTTTTTTTTTTTTTTTTTTTTTTTTTTTTTTTTTTTTTTTTTTTTTTTTTTTTTTTTTTTTTTTTTTTTTTTTTTTTTTTTTTTTTTTTGGTTTTTTTTTTTTTTTTTTTGTTTTTTTTTTTTTTTTTTTGTTTTTTTGTGTTTTTTTTTTGTTTGTTTGTTTTTTTTTAAATTTGTTCAGAGGAATTAGTTTATTAGTTTTCCTGCCTTTCCTGCCTTTCCAGTTCTTACCCTAAAAAGCACTGAACTTTCAATGAAGAGGTAAACTTGAAGTCAACCAATTGGCTTCCTGGTTTGTGCTGGTTTGGTTTGAAGAAAAGTTTTTTAAGGCTTAAGAGAGGGAAGTCTAACCAACCCTCAGCAGTGGTACTTTAGCTCTTCACTGGTGGCCTTTGCCTGGTAGTGTCCTCCTTGGAGGTGGTGTCCTGATGGGACTGAGGACTTGGCAGTGCTCCTTAAGATGAAGAAAACTCTGTGTAGGGCTACATCTGTCCTGTAGTTTTTATAGTCTCTGCTCTAGCTCTGTTCTTCCAACAGTAAATGAGAAATGTGATTCTTGATGGTGTGGGAGGTCAAAGATGGCACCAGCTACTTTCTGTTCAGAATACAAATCACCTGGCTCCTGAGGCATGTACACCTCCAATCACCTTGTGTTTCTGCTTATGCTTTTTTTCACTGTGGAGGGGAAAGTAAGGCACAAAAAGTAAAAATCATGTAAAATTAGAGTTGGGAGTCAGGAGAGGTTCTATGTCCCTTCCCGTGCAATATTAACCTTGTAATTGTCTTAGGGATAAACAAGTGCTGGGAATGGTTCAGGAGTCTGAAGTCTGATCACTTTAGACAAATCTGTGTGGTTGGAAACAGTGACAGATGAGGACAGAGCTGGGGCTTGCTAAGCTGCTCCAGTGTGGGGGGGTCTGCAGAGGCTGCAGGTGGATGTCTACTCCACCATGGACCTCCAAGGACTGCAGGGGCACATCTGCCTCACTCGGGTCTTCACCATGGTCTGCAGGGGACTCTTTCCCAGAACCTGGAGCACTTTCTCCCTTTCCTTCACTGACCTGTTGGTGTCTGCAGAGTTGTTTCTCTCACACATTCTTCCTCATTAATTCTCTGGCCACAGTTACTTCCACACAATATTTTTTCCCATTAAATATGTTTTCCTGGAGTCATTACTGACATTTCTGCTGGGCTCAGCCTTGGCCACCAGCAGGTCCATTTTGGAGCTGACTGGTGTTGGCCCTGTTGGACAGGGGAAGCTTCTGGCAGCTTCTCAGAGAAGAAACCCCTGTAACGCCCCCAGCTACTGGCAGTACCTTGCCACCCAAACCCAATACTTTGGCCTGTGAGTTCTTACTGGTGCCATTTGTGCTGGGGACTTTCATCTGCATGGGTTCTGGGTCTTGGATTAGGCCCTGGGAAAACAAATTAGCCTGTGGATCATTTCAGGCACTTTTGTGTGTGCTTCTAATTTGCTTTACTGGAAGAATAAGCATTTGACTTTTTTTTTTTTCTGCTTTGGAATAGGGATGGCCTGAGTTTTCCAGAACTAGTCCACTGAGAGGAGGAAAAAAAAAGAAAAAGATGTGTTTAGGCAAATGAAGGCTTCAGCAGCTTAGTGCTTGTCTACATGGGGAAGTTAGTGCGCAGTAAGCTAGGGTGTGAATTTACAGCACGCTAGCTGCTCTGCACTAACTCCCCCTGTGGATGCTGAGTGTGCACTAAGAGCGCCTGTTGGGCAGGTTTAATTTAGTCTGCTGAAAGAAAGTGTGCTGAAAATTCACACTGCCGCTTCCTTTGCCCTGACTTTCCCATGTAGACAAGCCCTTAGTAAGGCTAGAGTGAAAAGTCCTTGTTCAGAGGTCTGGCTTGAATTCTTTCTGCTTTGCTATTTCTTCACTGTTCTTTCCTCTCTCTATTCTCTCCCCATTCTCCCTCTGTTTTTTTCTCCCTTGTCTCTCCTCTTCATTTTCTCTCCTTCTCTTCTCTCTTCAGTGCAGATTAAATGTAATTGGAGCTTTGTCATCCTGGTGAAGACTCTCTGTACACATAAATTTGGGGGCAATGAGGGAATGACTTCAGAGGGAGGACTGAAGGTGTATCATGTGCAAGTGTAAAATGCTGTTTTACCAGATGCAGAAGGGGGCATGTCCTCCAAAGCATAAGGTGTGCTTGACTCGGCTTAAACAGTGTAACCAAAAGCTAGAAGAGCATAGTCATTTGGAGGAAAGTACTTCCCCTTGCTTAGAAGATGAGAAGCTATTTACAAATAAAACTGTATGTTTTGTAGACACAGCAATAGGTTTGTTTAATTTTCAACAATTAGGGGCCCCATAAAAAGCCCCTCTTCTAACAAGTACAGACAGTAATTCTCTTACTGATTCCTGAGGTATCAGGGCAGATCAGTGTTGTAGAAATTATAGAAACAAATTAATTTTTTAACAGGTTATACTCACTGATGGTCATTACCCTCAGCACATTTCACTGCCTATTATCTCAGTTTATTTCCTCTTGGGAGGTAGGAAATGTGAGAAAGAAAATTGTATGTTCTGCTTCAAAATGCAGAGCCATCAGTCCTTATAGTTTTTGAGATGGTTTAGTGTATGAAATTATAGCTATCTCACACTGATATTTTCTATCTAGATTTCTGAGAAATAGGTTGTTTTGGTGACTTAATAGAAGGAAAATTTGCATTTCTTCTTCTTAATTGGGAGGGTGAGAAGGTGTGGTTACATCCATGTGTGAAAACAAACTCTTCTACAGCTCATCACACTGTGCTAAAATAAGCCCAGTCAAATGGGTGAAATAGGTCAGGTACAACGTTGCGCCACACTGGCTTTTCACCCATCCTGGTTGGTGTGTAGTTTCACAGAGAGCTTTTCCAACATGCCTGCCCCAGCCCTGATGAGGAGGGAGATACAGGCTCTTCCCTCCTCCCTCTCTGCAGTATGCATGTGCTCATGCACTGTTTGTGTGTGTGTGGTTATGCTGGATGCAGTCCATTTCATCCAGTGTTTCCAAATGCAAAGGGGGGGTGAGTGATTTGGGGGTAAAAGAGAAGTTCTAGGGCTGTCTTTGTTAGAGAGATCTTGTTTTAAGGATTTACACTCACTGAAGTATGGAAAACAGGCTGTCTTCAGAGATTCCTTTGGTTTTATAGGTCCTCCCCATCTATGCTCTCATAATGGTCCACTCTTGTAATGACTTAGAGGTACTTAGTGCCACAGGGGTTGGGAGCAATTTTATCATCCTCCCCTTTCCAACAGAATGTGTATTTTTGTTATGCAGTTTGTCTTTAAAGTACAGAGATTATGGTGGTGGCTTCTGCTTGGTGTCCTTGCTCATGTGGCACTGAGTGAGTCAAGTGGACTTGAGCCTCCTGTAGAAGAGGTCATGAGCAGTAAACACGGATATGCCACTGTGTTGGGATGTTTTGGCTTCATTCTTCCTTATCGCTGCTTCTTGTCTGCTGCAGTGTATCAGCTGGTACTTTGTCAGCCTGTAAACATATATTTATTTTATTGGGAGTTTATAAAACTCAGGAATAAATTCCTGTAGTGTTTGAGAAGAATAAATAAACCCCCAATGTATATCTGCAAAAGAACAGGAGTTGTTCCTTGTATTATAGTTGTAATATATTGTTGATGGATGTCTTTATGTAAACAAGCCTGAAAAAAAAAAAAGCTATGTGGTAGGTGCTCTTGCTGCAATTTCTCTTCTAAATTAAACTGATCTGTGCCCTTTTTTTCTTGCCTGGTGTAACCTCACATAAATTGGTTTGAGCAATTTTTTTTTTTTAATATGTCTGTTAATTTCTTTTCTTTTCTGGCATCTGTGGTGGGAATATGTCTCTGTTTGGCTGCTCCTGCCCTCCTTTCCATTTTTGGGAGACCCTTCTCCTATAAACGCTCCCAGTGCCAGCTTGCCTGGGCCGCTGCTCTGGGCCATGCCAAGCAGGGAACAAAGCTGAACTTTAGCAGTCTCTTGGCTTTCCAGGCGCCTGCCTGCTTCTGAATAGCAGCTGGGGAGACTGATGAGGCTCTGTTCGCCTCCTGCTTTGCTGTGCTTAGGCAAGGCGAGGCTGGCTGCTGGGACTGTGCCCTTGTAGGCTTATGAAGACATTACTCACCTTCTCTTTGCCCAAGTTTGAGTTTAAGTGACTCCCTTCATAGCTAGCGGGGCACAGAGGTGGGATTGTGCCACGCCTGGAAGCTTGGGCTCTGCTGAGGTTGGGGAGCTTGCCCTGGAGTTCTTCCTGTTCTCTGTGGGTGAGAAGAGTCATTCAGAGCATTACTTCTGCCGTTTGAGCATCAAACTCCTGAACACAATTAAGCAGGGCAAGAAGGAGAAGGGAAAAGGGGCTCTCTGCTTCCCCAGTTTTCCTCCCTGGAGCTGGGAGGTGCAGGGGACACTGTGCTGCAGCAGGAGCCATTGCAAAGCCTCATTGTGTGTGGGGCAGCTAGCTCTGCACACTGCCTGGCAGCCTGGGAGGGACTTGAAGGTGACAGAGATAAGGCTTGGATCCTAGTAACCCGACTAATAAAAGACTTATTCCAGCCTTAATAAGCTCCTTGGACAGATGGATTCTGTTGGACAGATGGATTTAATCTGGGAAAATGATTACACGGCTTTTATACTCATTAGTATTTTTGGTCTTGGTATTTATGCATTAATATTCTTGTGGTAGATTGGTGAAATATGTCTGTGTAAATCTGCACTGCTTCTGCTCGTAGCAGTGGGGCAAGATGCCTTTGTGCTTCCCTTCCCAGCCAGGTATGTGGTGTACATCTGTGCCTCTGTCTATTTTATAGACACGTCTGTACATGTACACACAGGTATGTAGATATGTATAAAGACATATGTCAATGTGTCTGTAACATACATGTAGACTATGTCTTGCATGACTGAGCTGCAGACTTCCATTTTGATAGGCCTGTGCAGCCCTGTGTTCCCTGAAGGTGCTGCTCAGAGTGATTTTCCAAGCTGGAATATTCTCTCCCTAGCTTGTGCGCAGTCACATTTTTGAAGGAGACTTGGCAGCTCTTTAAGACAATGGGGGAGATCAGAGTTGAGGCTTTGGGTTGTCCTCGTGTTCCCAATAAGAGATTAGACAGCAGGGTGGACCAAAGTAACTAAACAGATTCAGAGTCTTCACATAACAGGAAAGCTCTTGCAGTGGAGTGGGCGAATGGTCAGGTGATGGTTTGGGAGTAATTAATGTTAGAGCAGAAGATGCTAATAAGCACCATCTCTCCCCAAGGTTCATTCAAAGCAAGAAGCTATAGAAACATAGAGTGAGAAAGAACATGCCAAACATTTTGTGGTTGGACTTTGTATTTTCATTGCCTTAAGTGAGAGGTACTTAATTTTAAGCACTTAATTTTCCCATTATGGATGGGTGTCATTTGCAGCTCTGAACTGGCTGAGGATTTTTGAAATAGCTGGAGCATGATGAAGTTTAAATGAAGTCAGAAACCGAAACTTACAGTGGAAACTTTCTTAATATTTAATTTACTGCCTCCACAGCTAGTGGAAAAGGGCTGGGGGCAGAGGGAAGGCGAAGAATGATATTCATGAATTGTTCCATGAATGTGTGAGTGGGTGTTTTAACGGAACAAAAAAACCAAAGTTAATTTCATAAGATTTATCAACTTACTTTGCTGTAAACTGCAATGGTGTTTGCCAAATATTTTTCTTCCTTGGCACTTCATTTTCCTATAGGTGCTTTACCAATGCTGCCTGTCACGGAGGATTACCTTGGTAGTTTTGCAGGCTTTGGAGGAATGGCCATTTGCAGTGGGGGGTGGCGAGTTTTGTGACCTGCCCTGGAAGTCTGGGCTACCTTGCTGGCACTGTGAGGGTGCAGGTCCCACCCTGTCACCTCCCTGATGCTGGGTTACTCTGCAGGATAGGCACCCTCCCATTCCTGCCAGAAGGAATCCTCTTTGAAATACCTTTTACTGTGTAGGCACCTGCACGTTGGGTTTTCATAGGGGGGGGTGCTAAGGTGAAAGTATTAGTTTTTAAAATGTTCCAGTGTTTTCTCAGATACAATGTGTGCCTTATGTTCTCCCACAGGGAGGCATGAATAGGTTAGCTGTTTTCTGCTTCTGTAGGGGCCTGGAAACCCCAGGTAGGGGTGTCACAGGTCCCCCATCAAGCCCTTTCCTCGTGCTCCCTGTAAGCCACAAGGTGCACAGACGGGGCCGGGTAGTACCAGGTGTGTGACCCAGCCAAACCAGGTGCTCTGGAACTGAAGCACACGGTGCAGGTGGTGCTGTTGTTGTGAGGCTTCTCTGCCCCTCTAATTGCCATACTAATGTGGATTAGTATTGAAATATTTGGGTGGAAAATGTTCATATTTATGTTCTGATTTTTTTTTTTTAACACGTGTGTGTCTCTGATGACTTATTCAGTCCTTATATGTCTAGACTTCCTTGATTCCGGAAAGAAAGAACCTGAGTAAAGGACTCCAAAAATGATGTGCTTGTGTTTCAGGGAGCTCAGTGCTGTTATGGTGAGCTGCTGTGAAAGGGGGGTGAGGTTGTCAAGCAAAGAGCAATTAAAGAGTTCTTCAGGGAACAGATGATCCCAGCTGTGTAATTAAAAACAGTGGTCTGCTGCTGTCATTGCTGTTTGGGTTTGCAGGTAGAAGCAGAGCCAAGAAGGGCAGCAGGCAGCTGCCCCTCCCACAGCCTGGCTGCAGGATGCAGAGGCCTGTCTGCTCAATCATTCTTCCCCCTGGTACCTGCTTCCTCCCTGCTTTTCAAGCACACCCACAGGAAACCTCACCGCAGTCAAGGGAGTGAAGCCTGTGCATGCTCTGGGCTGCTTGTTGCTGTGCAGCCTGCTTCAAAGCACCAGGTATCCCTGCACACAGAAAAACATCTCGCTGTGTTCAACTAGATGCTTCATGGGTTTCTCTGAAAAAAGTGCTAACACAAGTCTTTAGTTACAAACAAAAAAACAGCAGAAGAACAACGGCTCTGAAGCAGCATTATTTATACTGGCTGGCAGTGAATCTTAGAAATGAATGTCCCCCCAAGTTAGAGCTTATTGTTCTTTTTTGCTTTTTTTGTTTTCCAGTTAGGTGTTCTGCACTATGTATTGTATTAATAAAGCACCTTCTAGATGAATCCCTTTATTTAAGGGAATATCCCCTCAGCTTCTCTCCTTTATCTTTCTTAATGATGGTTTTGCTCTGCTTTCTGACGGGTGCCATGAATCATGTGCGTGTTAATAGATCTCTGCCAAGGTCTGCTTGCTCACAGAATTCAGAAGGGGAGCAAATGATGAGATGTCTTGTAGATGAAGAACTGCTGTAGTCATATTACAGGTTGAAAAACAAAGAAACCCCAAGCCTGCTAGCATGAGGTAATTTTTCTGTGAGGAAAGGTGATTGAAAAGACAGTAGAAAAGCAAGTCTGGCATAACTGTGATCCTCCAATTCTTTCAAGTCCTGTCCAGCTGTGTAAAAGAGTGCAGATGGCGTTGGATTTTTGACGAACCTTTTCTTTGCTTGCTTGTTATGGTTCTTCAAGGATATTTGCATGCTTTGCCTGCAGCAAACCAGAATTTGCTTTTATGGTGAGATTTGAGTGACTCAAGGGAATTTCTGCTGTAGTTTTATTTAAATTCAAAACACGCTTTGATTAGTCACATGAAGAGGGGTCATGTGGTCAGTGTCCTCTGTTTTGCTAGGAAAATTATTATGCTTCCCATATTCAGCTTGCAAAGAGTAGTTTCTGGTGTGTTCAGTTGCTAGTATTCAGCTGTGATGGATGATTCAGGGTTCTAGGATAAAGACCTTTGGAATCCTGACTAAATTCCTGCGCTCAACTTTCTGGCAAAGCAACTAACTGAGCTAGCATTTGTGATTGCCTTTTCAAATCACTTATGGTACACAAGCAAAGTGAACTGTGGGGGGATGGCCAGGCACCTCCTTGAGTGCTTGCAGGTGAGCTATGAAGGTGGGTGGCGTGCTGCTGGAAGTGCATCCTTGGTGGCAGCCAGAAAGAGGGGAAGGAGTGCCTGCCCCACAGTTTTAGTATCACACAGCCGTGGACAGAGGTAGCTGGAGCTCTGATGCCACTCTCATCTAGACCAGGCAAAAAGCATGTAGGTGGATTTCAGTGGATGAATTTGGCTGCAGAGGCAGGGATCGGTGGCAGACACCTGGAATGAGGAGGTTCTTCAGCAAGCAGTGTCTCACCAGGCACAGATCTTCTGCCTTGGGTGATTAAGTATGTTTTGGTAACCTTGGTGGAAATGAGAAGTTATCTTCCACCCCACAAAAATCTGCAAAACCTAAGTTAGTATGTTGGATTTCTTTGCTCAGAAGTTGGGAATCAGTAGGTGAGCAGTTATTCTTGCCACAGCTCTCTTTTTGCACCCTTTCTCTTTGTAGCCTAAAACATGGGCAAGTGGAATGTGGTGGCACTTTATTGTAATGTCAGTTTGTAGGAAAACTGAATATTTGTGTGGATAAAAGAGTAGTCCCAGCTGGTCCAAAATTTGGGTCTGAGAACTGGATAACTTCAGCACAAAGAAAAAGGTTTCTGCTGTAGGCTTAGTTAGAGAATGGTGGGGGCTTTTCATTTGTTGGTGATTCAAAAGTATTGTTTTTTGACAGCATAGCTGTCAGGCTCTTCTTGTTTGTGTGTTTTAGAAATAATGATTCCTTAGGCTTATCTTGCTCTGAAGGGTCGGTATGCGTTTGCTGTTCAGCTCTTCTCCGGACCATGCTGGCCAAATCCCAAATAATCCCCACATTTAGTGAGATGAGAATTCCAGCTCTGGGGTTGAGCAGAGTGTTACAGGTCATGTGGCCATGTATCTTGGATGGAGTGGGAAACTGCTCTTTTGGAGATGCCTGTTTTTAACATTGGTAGTCTTTGTCCCTTGAACCCTGTTCACAGTTGTTGGGTTGGCTGTATGTTATCACTCTCCTTGGAGATTATTTACTGTGCTTTAAACTATGAGGTTGAGGCTGTCAGTATTATTTGGGTTGCCTTTGTAGCCTAAAAGTAAATATTTTTATCATAGCCTATATTCTTGGGAACTGCATGCACATGTTAACCACTCCTTGGAAACACCTTACCGTGGAAAGCACTACTGAGAAAATGCTATAATCTTTGTTAAAAAGTGGCAATTTTGGTCTCTTATTCCTTCTCACTTAGATTTTTCCTCCTGATGCTTGTTCACCTTGATTGCTTGGGAACATGCCTTTTTCTGGTCTGTGTAGGAGGCTGCTGTATGCGGAGTTATCTTTAGTTTTGGATGGATGTTCTAGGGCATTGATACAGAAGTGCTCTCAGATTTACATTCACAAATAATTCCATTGATTAGGGGCCTAAAGGGGCAAATTATTCAAATTTATTCATTGCATTTTTGTAACCCTAGATTTGAAGACTTTTCTGTTTTAGTTAGATGCATGGGAGAAGCCTGTATCTGGTTTATTCTGTGTACTGAAGAACTAGAAACAGTTGGGTTTGGATTAATTAGAGCTAACGGTAATAAATTGTTTTACCCATAGCTCTCAGACTTTGTCTTGACGAGCAGATTCATCACTGTGATTGAAGGTGACATGAGGACTGAGTCATATACTCAGCCCCATCCAACACTTGCATATAATAAGTTTTAATTAATTTTAAATTTGGAATAAAACCCCATCTCATGATGATCTTTATTTTTATGCTAAGAGCATGCTTTGTGTTTTTATGGTAAGACTGCATTTTGAGTGATTGCTGCATGGCATTTTAAGATAGTTTTTCATGGGGGATTTTTTTCTATAGAAGCTTTGCTTTGTGTTTTTATAAAAAAATATACTATCTTTTACTTGGAGACATTGGGGAATATTAAACTGAGAGATAATTTACTTTGGCTTTTTAATGCAGTGTTCTTGTGCCCTATCATGATTTTGAACAATGTTACCTTTGGGTACACGATGAAGGTGATGACAAGTTGATGAAGTATGACGACAAAGTGAGGCTTAATTTTAGTATATTTTGTACTTGGAAAGTTCATGAAGTTCTTTTACAGTCTGATTTAAATGCATCTGTTAGTTGCTTAACCCATGATTGAAGTGGAAGGACAAACTTCTGAGCCGGAAGAACGTGTAATGTGTTTAAAAAAAGACTAGATATGGCACTCGGTGCCATGGTCTAGTTGAGGTGTTAGGGTTGGGTTGGGCGTGATGATCTTGAAGGTCTCTTCCAACCTAGTGATTCTGTGTAATCATGAAAAATGAATAGCAGCTTGTGATTATGGAATTGAAACTACTGGTGAGAATTTTTATAGTGGCGTGTAGTTTATATAACTAACCAAATTAAAATTTAACCATATGTGAATGTCTTTCCTCTTATGGAATACATTTATTAAAAAAAAAAAAAAGAAAACAAACCCTAAAGGAATTCAGCAGTTACAGGGAGTGCATTGCATTTGATCTCTTACCAGTCTTTCACTAATGGTATTTTAAAATATGAATTTAATCTTAATGCATACATAATTCTCTCCTATTTCCACTTGTTTGATTTGGACTGCAAGAACAGAGCAACAGCTAATATCTGTGTTTATCAATATCTGCTTCCAAATTACCACCTCGTCGGGGGAGAGCTTTTGCTTTCAGAGCAGGGTTTCAAAAGCACTTTTCTAAGCTCACAGTTGAGCTCTCCTTCCAGAAGCTGGCAGGCTGGCTGGTCCTGAGGGGCATGAAGGGCTGTTCTAATTTACCTGCTGCTTCTTCATAAGGAAGAAAGTGTCTGGAAAGAGGAGGAGAGTAGGCATAAAAAAACTTGTTTTTTCTATAGAGCTGTGCAACTCCACTTAGCCAACTTGATATTAAATGCTGATAAAGAGAAAACAGGAACTTTCTTCTTTGCCTAGTTGCTTTGTGTCATCGTTAGGGCCGAGTCCTACTTTTTAAGATGCCAGTGTGCTGCCACTGTTGATGTAAAAGCGTGTTTCCAAGAACTTAAGCCTTTTCTACACAAAAAATCTAAGTGTACTTGGGAAAGCCTAAGAGGTTCCATGTGAAATCAGGCTGCATATCTGTACTGCCTAGGCTGCTGTCTTTAGTACTTGCCAGTGATTGAGGAAAGGATTAAAAATACATATACGGACAAAAAGAGACGCTTCCCATATTACCAACCCTTGTCAGCTGACGCTGGGGGTTTGCTGTGGGTGCTAGTGTTTGTTTTGTTTTGCTTTGATTTTTTTTGACTGAGGTTGCATCCAGTTCATCCGTACTTAAGAACCCTTATGATATAAAACATGTTTCCACCTTTGGCTTCAGTGGCATCCAGTGGGAAGGAGTCTGGCTGTGTGAAAAAGTACTGGTTGAACTTGCTACTCAGTAAACAGTGGTAGCAGCACCATGATGTGACTCTTCAGGGTGGAGGAGCACTGAAGAACTGTCTGCAGCTGGCACAGCCTCATCTTTCCTGCCATTCTTCTCCCCTCATTTCAAGATAGCAAAGCTACACCTACACCTCAGCAGCCTGATGACCTATGGGTTGTGTTTTATGAATTTGCAGCCCACTTCCATCTGCTGGACATAATTAATGATCTGTGTGTGTCCATTTATAAAAATATCAGTCTAGTGTAAACAGTCATTTTTCCTTTGGAAGCACGGCTGCTCAAAAGCATGCTATCACCAAATAGGTATTTGTTTTAATCTACAAGTTGGAAAAATATGTTTTTCTGATTGATTAGGCTGTCGTGAGGGCTCCCTAAGTCAGGCCTGAATCTTGCTGTCTCCTGTAATCCCAACTGGGACTCCCTTCCGAAGCTGCTGTGAATCCCATTTTTGCTGAAACACTTTCATATGTTCTGCTGTTACAAGAAGAACACTTGAGATGAAAATTAGTTTGTTAACAGTAAATGTAGGTCTTAAGCCTAAGGTTATTTTTAGCCATGAAAGAGCTCTTATCCCTGAATTTCTGCATTTCCTTTCACACTTCTCAACGAAGTACGGGATGAGTTTTATGAAGAATCTAAGCGAGTTTAGGTGTTGCTTGCCACATGGTGTTTGTTTGTTATAATTTCTCAACTGTAGCGTTATCTGATGTCATTTTCTAATTTGGCTCTGCAGCCTGTGTTCTAAGTGTATGGATTTCCCTGTTGGTCTCCTTTCAGATTTTCGTAATGGAACTTGCTGCTTGAAACTGTTTTTACCCTTTGTGGAAGGAGGGAAAAAGAAATCAAAAAAGGCACATATAAATGTTTCATGGTATATTCTTATGTATGCATGGTATATTCTCATGAACTTAGTGTTCATCAGATTGGTAGGGAGCAGAGTTTTTTCTAGAATTGGTGTCTTGTAAGAAGTAGCAAATTTGAATAGCTCAGGAAGACAGGAACAAAAGGATGTGACTCATGCTGCGTATGTCTTTCATGGAGACCAATGAAACTGTGAAGAAAGACTGTGAATTTTTGTGTATATTGTTTTTGGCATCTGGTTGGTGCGCAAAAGGCTTCCATTTTTATTAGGAAGAATGCTTTTGGCTATTTGCTTCTATCTTCTGAATATTTTCAGCAGCTTCAGAAACCAACATTTTGCAGAAAAAGATTTGGGTTATTACTTCTTTGCTCTTTGTTAGTAAAGAGTGAGAATTATGATTTGCTCAAATATTTCCAGAATATAGTAATTTGCAGTGAAACATGGCATGCACTAAAGGTTTCCCAAGGTATGGAATACATTTTTCGTATTTTTCAGTGTGTGTGTAATCTTATTTTTTTTCCAGGATGGATTTGATTAAAAAGAAAGGGCTTTTTTTCCACACCAGCAGTTGGTGACATAGTTTGCCGAGCATGCAGTATATAAACAGATGAAAGCTATTTTTGATGTGTCATTGTCTCAGCAAGATGGGAATTGGCAGCACCGATGAAATGACAAGTACTTGGCGCTGTCGGCTTCACCACATGGCTGTCAGTCTAGCGATTAAAAAGAACTGGCAGGCGAGGGTTGCTGTGGTTTTAAGCAGAGGAGCTGATTTTCTGCTGTAGAGCCTGATTCTGCACATTTTGACTCATTTTGAGGTGCTGAAATCAGGTGACTTGACTCAAGCGAGGTAGGGGTTGCTGGAACATCCTGCAGGATTGAGTGCTCATGAGCAGGTCTGGTGCTCTGCAGGTGCCCTTGTTGTGGCACAGGGCTTGCTAGCACACGGGCATACGTGGATGCACGGACACACGGGCGCGCATGGATGCACGGACACACAGACAGACATGCACACATGCACGCTCAGGTCGCTGCCTTCTGAGCCAGAAGGATTCGAGCCTTAAACTGATCCTTGGGCACAAATGCACTGGGTCTCTGTCAGGTCTGAATTCTGGGCTGAAGTTGCATTTGCTTTTTACAGTGTTGCTTCCAGTTTGCCTTGGAAATAAGAAGTTGTTTTATACTGCTTCCTCTGAAATGAGGGTCTAAAATAACTGTCCTCTTCAAGGTACGGTGCAGGAGTGATTTTATCCTTTAAACTAGCAAGTTAGACAAACACCAATGATGAAGAGCTTGATCTGTTGATGGATACAAGGAGGGCAGAAAACATACCTAAATTTAGGCATTTTCTCTCCCTGTGGATGGGGGATGTATGTGCCCCAGCAATGCCACTGCCGGTGGTGAAGGGGTAACATTGTTGCATAAAAGGGTTGCCTTTATTTATTTTAGTTGCACAGTTTAAAGGCTAATTGGAAGGATACTCTTGGGCTGTGCTGAAGTGTTTAAAGGGCTCCTTGTGGCGGGTTGAGCAAAGGGCCTTTGTTCCATGTGCAGGCTCACGTGATGGCAGCCAGGGGATAAATAGCGACAAGGCATGTGCACAGCAAAGCGCTGACTTATCTCTGCAGCCCCCCTCCCTGCCAACTCCACCCTCCCACCCTGCTGCAGGCCTTCGGATGATTTTTTTATTTTTTGTTAAATATGATCCAGTTTTCTCTGCTGTAGTTAAATTCGGGGTGAGCGGAGGAAAGGGGGGGAGTGCAGAGGGAAATCTCCATCGCGGTTAAGACAAACTTGCCAATGATTTTCTAATGCTGTAGAAAGGGCAGTTCTCCAGGCGTCCTTAGGATTTTAATGAGTGTAGCTGATGCTTCGGTTAGAGCTTTTCTTTCCTTTTATGACAGATTGCTGATACCCGTCCAGGAAACCTAAATGCAGAAGTCATTTGTGGCTGCACCGTTGTTCTCCTTCTCGTCCATCTCCCCAGGCGCAGCCGTGCTCGCTGTGGCAGCAGCCGTGGGTGAGGACGGTGGGAGCTGGGTGTTCTGTCCTGGCCAGGTGCTGCACTTCTGTCCTGGTCACAGCTTCTCTGTTTTGTCTATGGGCATCTTCCTCTGCCAGCAGATGTGCAGGTGATGGGTGCTGGTGCCCAGGTTTGAGGCCCATGCTCCTTCAACCCTCCAAATGAACCATCTGTCTTTAATGACCTCTCTAGCAGGGATTGGGCAGTTCTGGGGTCTTTTACAATTATTTTTTTCCTCCCTTCCCTCTCAGGACATTTTTCAGTATTGTGCCTGGTGGTTTCATGTTACAAAACCTCTCAGCTGGCTTCTCATTTTATTGGCTGTTTTTCTGACCACCTTGTACTGGCTGTAGGGAAAGGGGGGAAAAGCCACCCTCGGGAACTGAGGCTCGACTGCTGCCCGTGTTTTTACCTTTTCCTGCTACTTCTGTTTTTCAGGCTCAGTTTTGCGTCTTGGTTGCCAAATGTTTGAAATGAGATGGCTAGGCCTATTCAACCCTGAACTCACTTCAACGTTTTAAACTTCTCAGAAGTGTGTTAAGGGATTTAAAGTTGCATGGCCATTTCAGAAGAGCAACAGGTATCAATTCCCTGAGCTCCATCATCTATCTTTATGGAGAGAGCTGGACCACTGCACATTTTTGACCTACGTTTATCTGATGAAAGGAAGAGGGCATGAAATACAACACCTCAGTTGTTTAGTTCTGGTCTTTCTTTTTTTTTTTTCCTTCCCTTTGTTTTGTGAAGGCATCAAGAAAGAAATGTGGGGGTGGGTGTCTCAGAGTTACCTGAAGCTTTTGAACTCTTGGCCAGGAACAATACAAATGTGAAGGGAGGGCGAATTCTTGCCATCACTGGTCTCTGGCTGGTGATCCCCAGAGCTTACAGTAACTTCAGAAAGCTGTGAAAATACTTTCTTTAGGTTATGCATGGGCTTTTGGGTTTTGGTTTTTGTTCTAAATTCTTCATTTAGGCGTTTAGGGCACAACGTTTCTTTGTTTTAAGGGAGAAGTGAGTAGCCGTCAGTGATTAGCCTTTCCTGTGTTGCATACTTAACCAGATATTATGTAAAGCTCCTAGCTACTGGGTTTTTATTCCAACACAAGATCCAGCCACTCCCAGCTCTGGCCTACAAGTTTTCCAGACCTTTGAAATATAGCAGTATTTCAGGTACAAGTGTGACTGATGCCTCTGCTCCCTCATGGAGTATTGTTGTCGTTTTGTTCAGCACATCCATTTTCTCTGGGTGGCTGGGCTTCAGGGAGGTCCTGAGCTTGCAGCACTGCAGATTCTCACAAAAGGTTATGCCTGCCACGAGTTATGAAGATAACAGGCTCTTTTCATAGCTTTTAATATTAAAATTTAGTCAGAACTTTTTGCAACTTGGGCTTTCAGCACTCTTGGTTCTTATGGGAAGGTTTATATTTGAGGAAAAATGGATGTTTTGTAAGGGTGGCATCAGAAGAGAAAATTATCTGTTCATTAGCATTGACATTGCCAGCTGTTACAAGTATAATATTACATATCATTGTCCCTTGGTGCCCTGTAGTTGTTACTGAAAGTGTCACTGTATAGTTCATGACTCTCTCTGTGGGGCTTGAAGTTGCTCCTGGTGATCATTTCTTCCCCCCACCCTCCATCTATTGCCCTTGTGATGCAGCACTGTGGAGCTGTTGGCATTTTACCTGTGCCCAGAGGAGTCCTGGAGAGGAGACTCTTGTTTGGGGCTGAACCTGGAGGGATAGGAGTAACCTGTGGCTTCTCTTCTCTGGCTGCCCCAAGCCGGCATTAGGGAAGCCTTAGCTTTCATTATGGGTAAATTGCATTAAATGTGCCCTTTTGAATGCTGCCCTCATGTTGTTAGAGTGCATTTATGCCAGATAAAATACCTGCGTTTGGAGAATTATTGAGGACACAGGCTGAAGGAATGATTTTTGTTTTGTGTATGTGGCTTGGACAAGAAGTCTTTGAATCTCTCCTGTAGTTTTTAAATTAATTCCTAGGGAGTGTGGAGCCTGCAGGTCAAACTCTTAGACATGACAAGTGTGACTATTCAAATGCCTTCAGTTTTTGGGAAGGCTTAAAGAAACGTGTATTTTTGGAATGTCTTCTGAAAATCACTGACTGCTTCTTTTTTGTCTTTTTTTTTTTTTTTTTTTTTTTTTTTTTTTTTTTTTTGTTACCTTTGAAGTAGCATTGAGTGTTACCATTTAATCTTTTTTGCTGCTGATGCTGAAAAAATGCCATTGCTAGTGCGATACCATTTCAGAGGCAGTGAGGTTTTGGGGACTGCCTGACTAAAGGCAGCAGGAAGTTGTGTCAGTTCCCCTCCCTTCCTGCTGTGCTCTTGCTGGGGAACACGACTCCAGCCATGGAGAAGGCCCTTGGGTATGAAGCTGGTGGAGGTTTTGGGGTGCCCTGAAGGGCAGCAGAAGCCCAGCAAGCAAAGCAGGCACACACAGTTTGTGTCTGGGTACCAACCTGGTAGTCCCTAGGCCCTTGTGTCCTTTGATGCGCTGGCATTGCTGCTGGCAAGGCTGCTGATGGTCCTCTGGTATCAACACATCTCCCATTGCTATCCCAGTCACTGCTCTAGAAAATACCAGATTTCTTCTCCTGACTTGAGCAAATGTCAGATCTTGTTACTAATCAGTTTTTTTCCTTCTTTCCCCCACTGATCTCCCTGTGAGAAGTCCCTGTGCTAGCCTTAAGAAGTGGATCAGTGCTTGAATTTTCATCCCTGTAAACATGGTACTCCCGTGTGCTGACTTAGAAATCTGATTGAAACGTCTTATGCTGCTATTGAGTTTTTGAAATATTTCAGATAGGCTCTCATTGTCTGTGACTGCATGCTTGTTTATTTACTTACTTATCTGGGTGCCCTTTGGTCGGCTGGAGGGCTTCAGTCAGTTTTGGCTGCACTTTGGTAAATCTTTTAAGTGTAGTTAGTAAGCATGCTTAAGCATGGTTTAAAATTCTTATGGCTGAGCAAAATTACAACACGCTTCTGCCAGCATTGTGGTGGGAGCCAAATGGTGTCAGAAGAGTCTGAAAAAAAACTTGCTTTGAAATGAGGGAGAGCTGCAGCAGTCAGCTGCTGGACACTCGGCCAGGCTGACCTGTGTTGCAGCCTGGGTTGGCCACAGACACGTCTGAACCCTGCCATGCTCCAGCCTGCCGGCCTTCTATGCCATCGACAGCTGCCCTGCCTCCCTTTAGGGACAAGGAGGCTTTGGAGATGAGACAGGACTTGGTAGAGGTTCATGGAGAAGAGACAGGAGGAAGGAGCAGAGGGGCTTTGGCATGGAAGAGCTGAGATTGATTCACTGGCATTGGATGTTAGTCGGGACAATAATCTGTATTCGTCTGTGTCATCCTGGGCTTTCAGTAGGCACTTTCCATAATTGTTTTTGTAATAGTAGGCTAACCTTTCTGAGGGAAAAAATTTGCCAACAGATTTAAGAATAAAAGTCTGGCTATTGTAAAGGAAAACATGTTCTTAGCACAAATGGGTAATTATCTCCCAGAGCTTGGTCTTATCTATTCTCTGTTCTCAAAGGATCTGATGATACCATCTCGGTGGCATTTCCTCAGGAAAGTTTGTAGCTCAGATCCCCTACCCACCCTGGGCCTGCCCTAGCCACTGGGAAGTGGGGGAATGGGAGGGGAGGGAGGACCATATGGACATGTTTTCCGAGGGAGACAGGAAGCAAAACAGGATTCATTTCCCCCTTCACCTCCACTTTGCTGCACTGAGTGCCCCACTGAGAGCACGTTGGGCATGACAGGGTGTAAGCAGAGGTTTTTGCACACACGTCCCCTGGGCGCCTTTGCCTGGGCCATTGTGTTCATGTCTGCGGTGTGCTAATCTCCTGCATGTGATCAGTCTCCTTTCGGTGTCTGGCCTAAGTTACTTAACAACCAGCAGATTAACCTTAGGAAGATTTCCTCTGATTTGAGGGGGAAGCCTGTTCTTTTCTTACTGAACCCGGGGCTCTAGCCTTATGTAAGGGACCAAAAGTGTTGATTGCAGTCCTTGGATATAGGATGCATGGCAATGTCTTGTGTTACTGGGACTTTTTTATAGTGTAGGTCATTTGAAGGGGATTTGAACTTCTATTCTTCCAGCCAAGATCCAGGTGAGCTGGAAACTGTATTAAGGAAATTACATATGTCATCTTTTCTTGCCCCAGAATCGATAATTTATGTGTACGTGTTTGTATATGTATATATGTGTGTGTGTACATGTATGCATGTACAGATAAACAATCCTTTCACATAAAAGAATCTCAGGAGATCATCCAGTTGTGTGCTCCAAGACTGGAGAGCTTTGGCCTGTTAGGCTGTTCCTGATGGCTAGTTTGTGTAGCCTCTGGTCTCATGGTACTGCATCCTCTGGTGATCTGTTTCTGCAGGTAACCGTCATCGATAAGGAGGACCCTGTAGTTTGTAGCAGCATGCCCCTTGATTTCCAGCTGATAAATGAAAATCCTCAGGAGTTTGTGTCTTATCCTCAAGAGACATGCTGGTTTTGGCAGGAATGCTGCAACCTTCACTGCTTCTGCTCCTCCTTGTCAGGAATCCTTGACCCTCTCTACTTGTTTGCTGGCTGCAGGTGCTCAGCCTCCTAGCTCAGCAGCACTGGTTTTGTCTCTGCACTGTGGATGTTGGTTTTCCTTTCTTCCCCCTCTCCTCGACAAAGAAGCGACTGGAGTTTTCTGCCAGTCTGGCTCTCTGGCAGTGGCCGCTGCTGCTGTGCCTGGGGCCGGGGCTGGAGGTGCGCGGAAGGAGCTGGCGGAGGCCTGCTCCTGGCGGCAGCAGCTCACCCTTAGATGGGCTTTTAGCTGAATCCCCAAGTCACACCCACAGACATCTGCTCAGGTCTGGTCTGAGTGAGGCGTGAACTGCTGGTGCCCTGGCAGTGGGGCAAAATGTGGGTCTAAGCTGAGACTCTCAGCAGTACGGTCTGCGCAGGGTAAATGGGCTTTGTTTGACGGTGAGGGACTCAGGAGGAGTTGTTGCACCTACATGGGTTTCCTGTCCCTGCTGCATCGACACTCTGCTTTCTGCTTATGTTCTCAGATGCTTTCTTACCCTTGGCTTTTGCCCATTTTTTGCCTGTTCCGTCTTGCACATAGCAGCTTCCCTGCTTTGCCTCCTTATCTCCAGACAAGGACAGGAACTAACTTCTTGCAGTTTGCCTGAAGCTGAAAACAAAGCAAGCTTCTCTTAAACACCCACTTTGTTTTGGTGGGCAAGGTGGTAAATCTCTTCGACAGAACATTTCCACCACTATTGCATTCCTCTTTTGGGATCAATACTTCTTTTTTCAAATATGATAATTACTGAACGTGATCAAGTAAGTCACCCATGAACACAAGTGATCCTGTACTTTAAGAGAAGTAACTTCTGGCAAACTAGACTTTTTCATTTCCTCCGGCTTCAAAAAAAAGGTAACTTACTCTACTCATAAACACCCCCAACCTTGCTGTTTCCTTGGCTTTAGCTGAAAGAACGGCCTGAATAGTCCTGCATTCATCTGGCTGGTGTGAGAGAGCCTGCTTTCGTGGAGGCATGTTTTGAAAAGGCTTAAGTTACAGTTATGTTGTCCTCAAAAAAACAGAACTTGTTTTCATAGCTGAGGACAGAATAAATGGATTTCTTTAAATGACAGTATTTTTAGTAAAATTGTGGGGAGTAGAGTAGTAATAAAATTGTCTACAGCTGAGATAACATTTTATTTACTTAACTGTTTTTTTTCCCTGACTGAGAGCTAGCACAAGGCATTGTCTCCGCATGAGCACAGTAGAAAAATCAGGTGCTAATTTCTGTTCTTCAAGAAAGGGACAAGAGCTGAAAAGAACTACACTGTGCTGTTGAGCTCCTGATCTTTATTAGCAGCCTGTGATCTAATCTGCTCGTTCTTCTTGCTAATGGGGTTTTCTTCCTCCTCACTATGTTCCAAGTAGCTGGATATCCATCCAATCCATCCATCCATCCGTCTTTGAAGTCGATACTTGTGGTAACAGCAGCTAAAGTCATGGGACAAGGAGTCTGTCTTAGCCTTTCCAAATTACTTCTCAGTTCCTTGGCACCTCACTGAATACCTGCCTGAAAAGGGGAAAGATAGATATTTTTCTCCTCCTGACAGGGTTCATCACAGTTCCAGTCACACAGCACAATGGTAGTTAATTGTGAAGCAGTGCTGAAAGTGATGTCCTTGGCAGCAGTAAGTTTTTCTTGTTGAACTTTTTGGCATGGAAGTGGCTTTTAGCAACCCAGTACTCATGAACCTACTTCCTTAATTTATAAATATTAAATTAGAAGAATTAAATGTCTTCTGATTTTAGTCTTTAAGCTAATGAAAGGGAAGTAAATCACGGTTATGGATGAACTGCTATGTAAACTTGCTGCTGTAAAATACTCTGCCAAGTAGAATACTATAACAAAGTCAATCCTGTAAGCCTAAAGCTTAATTATTGATTTGATTTAAGCATATATACAAATGCTAAGAAAATACTATAACTTTGGGTTCTAGTGTAGGTTGTAATTCAAGTTGTAAAACAGTTTCTGTTATGAGCCTCAGATTGGAGACCCTCTTTTTTATTATTTTTTTTTTTCCTGTTTTGGCTGACAGTTTGCATCTGGCTTGTTCTCTCTAGAGGTTGCTTTGCGTGTTTGTGCTCTGTGGTTTTGTTCTGGCCTTGGAAATCAGGAGGGTGATAGGAATTAGTTCCTTCCATCTGAATGAATTCTGTCATTTAGTTTCTAGTGGGTTAAACATTCTAAACTAGAGAAGTTGGCATTAGGGAAAATTTGATAGCTCGAGATATTTTGGTATTGATAAAGCAGACCTTTGGTGGGAGAGGACCCTGAGAAACTGTCTCCAACAGAACTTCACAATATTATCTTAGAACAAGGAGTGTAAATAGTATCACAAACCATATAGGTTAGAGCTGTGGCAATTCTAACAAAATCACATTTATGGGGAGACATATTGTGTTTGATAAATGTTGTCAAAATTTGGTCATGGAATACCTCCTTTAAGCCCTGCAACAGGAAGAGCAAGCTTCAAGAAGTGATGTTTTTTGTGTTTGGTGTATTTTTGGGGGTGTATGTGGGTTTTTTTAATGGATTTTAATACTTTTCTTGTCTGCATGGTTTCCTTTTGAATACCACAACTGCATTTTGGTCGCTTTAGAGAACATTTTATTAATTGTAAGCATCCTAAGGCTTTTCCTTCCGGGTTACCAGGTGGCTGGGAACTTGCAGGACCTGAGCTTTGGACGTAAGGCAGCCAGAGGAAAGATCTGAATTTGAAGCAGTGTTTGTTCAGGCCAGGCATTTTCCAGACAGGCATTTCTGCCCTAACTGGGACAGGATTAAACTCTTGGAGTATTTGCTGTCTGGGATAACTTGAGTGCACGTGGTTTCCTGAGCGAGGGCAGTGGGCCGTAAGCGCTTTGGACTAAGCGGTTTGCCTGTGTGGGTGGCTGGATGGTATCTAACACAATGCTGATTTGGTCACGATTTGAGGCCACTGAGTGGTACTGCAGTGTAAATAGGAAATAAATTGATGCTGAGCCACACTGTCACACTGAGCCTGTGTAAATCCATTCAGGTCCCAAAGCCTGTTGTTCCAACTTTAATTAGCGTTCAGTGCGAGCTTCCCCCAGTACCAAGACCACATCCGTAGCTGGTGAAGAGGCTGCAGCCTTATCTTTTCCCTTCCTTTGCAGACTTTCTGGTTGCCTTGTACTCCTAATTGAAGAATTCATGTAGAATTCCCACTGGCCGCACATCAATTTGTGCCTCTCTGAGCTCTAGGGATGCCCCAAACTCTTCTAATCTGCCTGGAATGCAATTCCATGGGGAAGGGCTTCTTTGGCTTGTGCTGAGTTGGATCCTCAGGACACGGCTGGTGGGGAAGTTGTGTGAGCTGCAAGCTTCCTGCTCACCCCATGCGAGGCATGTCTGCCTCACACTGTCCCTGAGTGGTTTCTTCAACTGTTTCCCGTTGGGAGCTGGTGACATCATGTATATTTTCAGTGATGCAGAAAAACTGCCTGGCAAATCCAGCCTCGTTCATTTGTTCTTATGGACATCTTGTACCCTGAAAAATAACCTGCAGAACATCTGCGTGCAGGGGTGTATTTACTCATGCTATAGATACCCACTATGAAGTTTCTCCCATCTGTGCTTCTGCCTAGATGGATTAATTTAATTTATAGCTTGCTGCAGCTGTAGCTGCAGATGTGGGAGTCTGTCTGTTCTATCTGCAGACCCAGGGCAGGCTCTTGCTCTACCTCTGCTCCTTTTTCTAGCATTTTTCTGAAGTTTAGGATCCTCTTTGATCTTTGGCTCGCCTAGAAAGGAGTGAACTGTGTAAACCTGAAGGTAATTGGTTGTTCTACTCAATAAAAAAGGTGCTCTGTCTTTTTTTTCCTGCAGGAGCTTAATTTTTGCCATGATTTTCCCCCTTACTTTGCTTTAACTGTTGGTGTTTGGGCAGGTAACATTGGCAGTATAAAATAGTTATTTATAAATACTGCACATGGAACTTCCACATCCTCGACAACTTCTTGCTGTAAGCTTAGTCTTCTTTTAAAATACAGGAAACCTGATAGCTTAAGAGAAATGGGATAAAGCAGATTGTTGATATCAAACCCAGCACTGGAAAGAGACAGAGAAGGGGCTTAGGGAGGTATTGCACTTCACATTTGCGTGTGATGCGAGGTCAGATATGCATTTATGCTGAGTGGTGCTTTGGTGACCTCTGTCATACTGTTGAATGACTAATCAAATAGATAGTTAAATGCCTTCCAGTCCAAATTGTTAGTCCTCCTTTCTCAACAAAGAGAAGAATAACACAATTTTAGCCCACTGTGCTGTTCCCTACTGTGCTATAGTGTGGGCCTCACAGAGGGCTTTATGTGAAACTTGGCATAGGGAGAAGATAATTGGACTGTTGCTCTTTTTTCTTACTGTTCTGTTAAATTCATGATGCACTTTCCTCTAACCAGTGCTCATTATATGTAATCTTATAAACTGTCCTGCTAATGTACCTTAGTAATATTCTAATGATTCAAAGACACACAAAAGCACCAGGCCGAGGGTGATCTTAGGACCTGATTAATGATGTCTGCTGCTCCTAGGGGAGGAGGGTGACAAGTCCTTCCTGTTGGATTCGCGGTGCAGTTTCTTTAAATAGCTGTAACTCTTGCAGCTGAGCGAGGAAGGAGGATGAGACTGTGCCCACTGAAGTGTCACGAGAGGAGTGGGCTACACCGAAGTACTTGGTGGTCCTCCATCACAGTGTTGAATGAATCATGACCTGGGGAGCTGAGGATCTCTTGCTTTTGTGCAGTTCCTCAGGGGTCCCAACTTGCTCTGCAAAAACTGTCATTTGAGAGTAGGATGTAAACCTGCAGCAAATGGTAGGTAGGTTTTGGGGTACAGAAGAGGATCCCTGCGGGTGGAGGGTGCTGCACAACCCCAGGCTGCTCCTTGTTTCTGGAAACTTCTTTCTTGGATTTGCAGAATTTTAAAATTACTTGGCATAGAGTGAGCCATCAGTTGTGAAGTGTGGGAGGAGTTGGCCTGCATTAAAGGCAGTCTTCTCACCACCCCTGAAATACAGAGCCTTTGGAGGATCTAGTGACTTTTAATTTTAGAAACAAGAACACCTTAGATCTGAAAGTACATCAGCAGCTCCAGCTCTGAGCCAGGCAAGGTGTAGAAGTGACAGTGCTGAAGCAGTGGAGTTTTTTTTGTCTTGAAGGACAAAATGTCTCTGCAGTGAGGAAATTCAGAAATTTATTTCATTTTGCTTTGCTTTCAGGCTTATAGATAAAGATCTGAATTTCCTCTGCATCAGCAAATCTTGGATTTACAGCCTCTTGAAGACATCCACATGATGCTGTTAATATTTGTTTGACAGACCTTCCGTTACTAAAAAAGCTACTTTTTTTGGAGACTGTCTTAACCTGCTCATTCCCTTTTGCTGTGCTGAAGAGAATTGCAAGAATTAAGAATAATCCTTCCCGTAACCCCTTTCTTCCTTTCCATATTTAACGTGGAAAACATTAATACCCAGAAGCTCAAAGTCAGCATGCATATACTCTGAAAAACCATACCACCTTTTCAGAATTAGGAGTTGCAGGTGTTTTTTTTCGGCGGGGGGGAGGAGGGTTAAATATTTGCTTTGTTTTTTTAATATATGGGATCAAGAGTGAAAAATTCAAAGGTGGTGGGATCTCATTTCACGTGAAGTAGTAGTAATCAGTAGTGCCTTTTTGAATAGGTGCTCCTCTTCCTTTTCATCCTGTCTGCCAAACTGCAGCGTTGTTTGCAGCATGCCTTTTTGTGAAGGCTGGGAAGCCACGCCTGCTGTTAAGCTGATCCTGGGTCTTTTGTTCCGGCCACGTAGAGGCACTTCCTCAAAGTCAGAGGGATTGATCCCACTTTCAGGGGCCACTGTGGCCCAGTTGCCTTCAAAACCAAGGTGCACCCAGCTGGGACACTGCCTTTGAGCTGCTGTACCCGGGGTATTGCTGATGATGCCATTGTACCTCAGGGGCAGTGGTGTGGGACCCATGTCCTACTCTCTTACCCTCTACCCTCTCTCCTCTGCTTGTGTCCAGCAAGGAGAGGTGTACTGGAGCATCCTGTCCTGCCTGGCCCCCAGTGTCTGCTCCAAAAGGACATAGACCTCTAACAGGACTTTTCTGCTTGCCCTGGGACATCCCACAAGGCATCAGTCACCCATATTTAGGCTACAGAAACTGAACTGCAGGATGCTGGCAGTCTGGTGTCAGCCTCTTGCTGGAGGAAGAGGAAGTCTGACTCAGCTTCCTTGGTTTTCCCTCAGCACCCATGATTTTGTCTCTTTGCTTCTGCGGTGTCATCTGCTCTCCTCCGGGTCTGGCATGGCACTGAATGTGCCTGATGCTTCTGATGGATGTGTCCGCTGCTGTTTCCTGGTCTCAAATGGCCACTCAGTACAGAGAAATTGCAAATACTCTTGTGAGGCATTAGGCCTGGTAATATTTAGCTGTTCTTTAAGATGTGATCTATCTGTAGCACCTTTCACTCAGGAACATCAAAGCACTTTTTAAACTAAACATTAATGAATTACATCTGACAACACAGCTATGGAATCAGTATTTTTTATGGGTTAAAAGAATACAACCGAAACAAAATAGAAATTCGAGTTGCATGTTCAGAATTGCACAGGAAATCTACGACTGAAGTGGAAATGTGTCATCGCCTTTCAGACCTCTCTTCTTGACATGCATTCTTCATTTTCCCACTGTCTTGCGGTGACAGACACCCCAGATTTATGTATGTGTTCATTTGTCTCTGTCAATGTGCCTCAAATTTCTGAAGACAGTAATCCCCTTCTGAATTTGGGTTTTGAAGTTTCTGCTAGTTCTCGTGGCAAAGCTGGAAAACTAGAGATGGGGGGGTAGGGTGCAAGGATCAAGGTCTGGAGTTTATCCTGGTAGCTGACTCTATGGGATCCTGGCAATGTGCACATCTCTATGTTGTCTTCCAACTCCAAGCCCTTTGTTCATGGGAGGACCTTTCTGATGCTTCTGTGTTCTCTTGTAACCCATGTTTGAGCTACCCACTGGGTTTAACAGGAAAAAGAGGTGGTTGGCATGTTTTTCTCTTTCAGTGCAAAGGCAAGATGCAAATGTGTGCTCTTTATCTGCTGGATGCTTCACATCTGAGGAGATGAAAGGTGGTACAAGAAAATTATTTTTTATGGCAGCAGATTTGGCAGGATAAGGCTTGAAAAGAGTAGAAAGAAACATTTGCAAACAGGGAAGATTTAGAGGAGTGGTCACAAGGGTAGAAATGTAGATGCTGTTTGGGTCAGACTGTCACTGCATGCATGAGCTGCATGAAAAATGGTAGCAATGCTAGGATCTAAATGTGTACAGAAGTTTCTCCACAAGTAATTTTATGTGTGCAGAGGTCCTCTGGTACAGCTGTTGGTTGCAGAAGTAATTTGGCAGAGAGCTTATGGTTTGCTAGAGAGTTTTGCAAAAACATTTAATGGATATTTGTTACTTCAGATTAAAATTTTTGTTACTAGTACTTTTTCACAGGCCTTAACTATCTCAGTTTTGTAGACTTGAGAAGCAAGTTTTGCATATTGCAGCAGACAACACAGATATTTGTTTTTTCTCATCTTTGAACATTAGGCCCTATTTTTTGCCCCACTGAATTTGAGGTACCTGTACTTCCATGAAGACCTTCCATCACAGCCAAAGCGGTGGGAAGGACAAGTATAATCCAGTCCTGGAAGTGTATGTGTCTAGCTGTGGTGGAGAGAATAATTGTTAACTCTCATTAATGGCATCATTAAATGGATAAGCCTTCTTTAAATCTAGCTTTGAGGATTTGTGGTTTGATTTTGATTTTGAGGAACCAAATTATCTTAATCTTATATTGGCAATAAGTCATCAACACTCTGGAGGCAATGGGTTTTTCTTCTCCATTAGGAATGAAATTTGGCACTCTAAAGGGAGACTCCCCTGTGCAAAAGGCACATAGGCAGGTTGTGATGGTAGATGGGATTACTAAATGCTCATCCTTATAATCTCTTGTGTGCACACTTGTTTCCTGGACTTGCCTGATGTAAGGGCCTGCTGTCATGTGTTGACTTCCTAGTAGTGACGAGGCAGGGACCTTTTGTGAGGATTAATGGTGCTAGAAGTAGTCCTCTTTTTCTTCCTCCCTTCTTGCTTTTTCTTTGACTGTTCCTTCTAGCTTGATGGGTGGGGTGGGTGCCACCTCCTTTGTCATGGTATATCCATGAGAAGGATTTCTTTGTCTAAGTTTGGATGTTCAAAGTGAGCAGAAATGTTAGGAAAGAAGCTCCGTTGGGTGTTGCCACCTTCCCCTCGCTGGGATGATTTTCAGATTGCTCGCTAGGAGTGAGTGTCACATGGGATCCAGTATCAGGTAATCTTGATTGAAGAAAGGAAGGCTTTGCTCATCATTCACGAGGTGATTCTAGCTGGGGGATGCGAAATCCTAACAATACTTTTTAATTTATTAGGTGTTGTCTGTTGAGATTCTGTTTTCTGATATGAAGGGAGTCCTCATGGCTGGGAGTACTGAAGATCTGATGTGGAGGAAGAGATCAAGGATAAGGCTGTACTTGCACCTACCTGCCATAAATTCAGCTCCCTTGCCATTGACCCATCCAGCAGTAAAAATACAGTCTCTTGTTTGTTTACAGTTGCTACCTCCTGTCTCCCAGAGCTCTACTGAAGTTGTAGTGTGGCATGGCTCTCCAGGCTAGCTGTGCCAAGCCAGACTTGCAGACCTCCATCTTGGCTCCTCTGTCCTCTCTGCTGTTTTTGACCCACTCTTTCTCTCAGGTCTCTTTCATCAGGTAGCCTGGAGCAATGAAGTCCAAAGGCCTTCTTTTAAAGTGAATTTCGTTGAAGAAATCAGACTTCATTTAAGCATGTGCATCTTTCTAGTTTGTTTGCTTGGAAGGTATTGGCACAGGCTTGCCTATGCATTGAATGATTTCTATCCTTAAGACAGAGCTAAAATTTGTCATTAGTTAGGGTGTACTTTTTTGCTGAGTGTGTGACACATTCACAGGAAACAAATGAATTACTGCCTGCAATGAACATGAAAATGAAGACTGGAAAGAAGTGATTGCCTTCAAATTCCCACTAGTTGGTTTTTCTGTTAATTTTCAGTTGCTTGTACTGTAGCTAAGGATGGTTCTTGAGGACTTCAATGCAGCAGTCAACTAGACTTGGCTTTCCTCGCTTGCCACCTCTTGTTGAATTTCACCCACTGATTTCAATGTTAGCTATAAATGCAAGTGGCAAACAGTATAATTAGGTAGATTAAACCTCTCTTAGCTACATACTTATTCACATAGTGGAGAAGTGTTGGGTTTCTTCTATTTTTTTCCTTTTGCTATGGAATAGTGTCTCCTGAAATTCTCGAACTAATGAGCAGGCTAAATGGAAACCAAGCATTATAATTTTTTAAGTGTGTGTAGAAGATAGTTTGTAAGCTACTGAAGTGATAGTAAAAATAAAAAGCAAAGTTATCAAAATCAATTCAAGTATAACCAAGAACGTGGTATTTTTTTCTTAAATGGAGTGCTGGTGTTTGCCAGAAACTTGTATGTGTTTTCGTTGTTTGTCCCAACCATTTGGTTTCACACTGAGGAACCCTTGCTCTATGCTTCTTGCAGATACTTGGATGTTACATATCCTCAGTTTTAATTCTTTGCATCTTGGATGATTCTATGTCTGATCTCTTAGCTTTGTTTCTTTCTTGGTTGCACCTAGGGTTTGTGGCAAAAATCAGAAAAGGAAGTCCTTCTACCTTTCTGCTGGTGGAAGGTACAAGCTCCTTCCCTTCTTTCTGCCATATGGGCATCTTAAATGCTTCCAGCTTTGAATTCTCATGTTTATTTGAACTCAAGCCCAGAGTAACTTCCAGTTAAGCTTTGGGGGTTTTCTTGATGTTTCAGATGGAAATCCATTGGCAGCTTTGAGCTTTGTTTTGTTTATTTTCTTTCCAGGCATCTCAGTTTGGGATGTGCTGTAGCTAGATGATGAGAAAGAGCACAAGATCCCCTTTTTTTTTTACTAAAACAGCCTCTCAGGCCCTGGGTGTACTAGAATAAGACCTTTGGGACAGACCTGTGTACCTATGGGGACCTGACTGCCCTCCTTCTGATAGTGTGTAGCTGCAATGGGTGCCTCATAGGTGCCCTTGGGAGAATAAGAAAGCCCCCAGCTTTCCCTTGAAAAGAGCTGGTTGTGGGAGCCTGCCTCCCTGCCCCAAAGTCAGGCAGAGGTGAGTGATGATGGAAAATGTGTTTTGGCATGTACATGTATGACTCTTGGTGTGTTTTTCATCTTCAGTGATGGCGGAGCAGCATTCCAGTCAGAGTTTAACAACTTTGCCAGAGACAAGTCTCTAAAGGCTGCACTTTGCTGGCTGCGTCCAATCCCTGCCCCCTTTGTGCCCTGTAGTTCCTGAATGTTGTTCCTGAATGTCGGTAGTTTCCCTGTGTGGTAAAGCAACCTCACATACTGAGCTGGTGCGTGGGGTGGGATTAAGACTTTTAACAGGGTCTTCTCACTCAGAGTAGGTGTTGTGGGTGGTGAAGTGGTCACTGATGCTCAGCTTTAGAGCGTAGTCAGCCCTTGGTCTGTGTGTTTGATGGTGCTGCCCCACACTTTGCATAAATATGCATCTCTCCATGTGTCTGTCCATAACTGACAGCACTTTCAGCTAAATTTTGTCTTGTGTGTGCTTTGCCTGGTGATCCGTGGTTCAGTGAAATAGCTTTAAGTGTTAGCTATTGCTTGTGCTTGTGTTTTGCAAAACAAGTGCTTGGACTTGTTCTGGATTCTACTTTGACAGCAGTCGCAATAGCTGTGCACTGTATAATTGAGCAATCTATTCCAGCATTCCATCTTCATGTTTTCAGTGGAGACACCTGACTATAATAAACTGTAAATGCTCTTTCAGTAATTAGACAAGTGGCTGTAAATTTATAAGGCGAACTTTAAAAGCATTGGAACTTCTGTAAATCTAGTTTTATTACAATTTTTAAAATAATTACTTTGTTTTAGCTGTCCTCATAGTGGTGTAATTTGGGACAGGCACATCTGGGGTTTGTAGACCCCTCCCCAGCATCTTGGAAATCCAGTCCTGCTGGTGATACAACATTCAGACTGGTGGTAAGGACTTAGTTTTCTTTCCCTGATGGGAAAAGGGAGTAGAAGTAGTAGGGCAGCATCACAGCTGATTTAATTTTGTTTTCAGTGCATGACACTTAATTGGAAGATTGCTTAATTCTAGGAACTGCTGTTCTGCACCACCATACCACATAATGTAATTAGGTCATGGCTGCAGTGTTTGGTCAGAGTACCTGATTGTGATAAACACAGCTGTTTTCCAGATTCAAGTGGTGATTTATTTAAATGGTGGGTAGCTTTTCAGGCAGTGTTGCTCAAACTTTGTAGGTAGGTTTCCATATGTCCTAGGAAAGTGACTGAGCAGAAACCTTAAAACAAGTGGAAGGCTTCTACTCTTAAAAATTATCGATTTCCAGTCCCCCCTCTTCAATCCTTTCTGTAAGGTTGGAAGTGGTGGAATGAATGGTAGAAGATTTGCTACAGCTTTGGCATTATGTATATCTGTGTTTTAAGGATTAAAATTTTTTAAGGTTTAAATTCTGAGTGGGATTAAGCAGTATTTTCACTTTGGCTTCTAACAAAAAACTTCCTGGAGGCTTCCAGGCTGTTCCCCTAGTCTCTGAGCTGCAGTAGCTGAGATGACCAGTTATTTTGCAAAGAGCCATGCGGCAGGAGGCAGTGTGCTGGCTCCAGCTGTGCTGCAATCCAGATGTTTGGGTGCATCCTTCACAGTCTGCTGCATCTGCTCTTGGAGACACCAGTGTATTGGCAGATACATGGGATCTTTCATGATTGCCTCTTTGGAAACCACCCAGCTGAGGATGGAAACTTTGGGTGTGTAGGGTGCTCCTGAGTCAGGGCTGAATGATTGCTGGAGAAATATTTCTTTTGTTTGCAGGGGGCTGGGACTTTCCATCTGATCTGTTTATAGGTTCCCAATTCTGTGTTTAGGGGAGATGTGATGGCCCCAGAGATGATTGGCCTGCTGTAGTCATCAGCAGGGCTGATCCAATGTCTGCTTCCTTTATGTTGTGTTCCTGCTGTCTCTCCTGTTTATGTGAGCGTGGCTGCCAAGATGTTTGCAAGGCCAGAGGGACAACTTTGTTGCCCATGTGGGTGGAGTGTTCTTCCTTTCTCTTTGCCACCTGAGAAGTGGTGCAGTATTACAGAGGTTTCACGGATAGTGATGCTGGGCTAAACTGCCTGGCTATAACTGGCTACAAAATGTATGAGTCATGCTCCTGAGCTGAATTTTGATCATTGCTCCTCTTTTGCAGTCTGGGGCAATAGTAAGTTGTCTTATTTGTTCCAGTTTACTTGAATGATATACAACCAAAAGCTTGGCCTTTCTGACTAGCAATTTTTATATTGCGTCTAATGGCAGTTGTGGTCCAGAGTAGTGACTTGTGGTTTGCAGGAAGGCTGATGTTGGATCGTGAGCTGAATAATAGTTTTGTGTGTGTTGTGGTGTCATGAGAAAAGAGATTTTTATTTTTCCCAAAGTGCAGTTGTTACTAGAAATACTAGAAAAGGCTTCAGTGTATATCCTACTTACAGCTACAGAAAGTGTGTGTGTTGGGGACTAAAACCATACAACCATAGAATTGTGTAGGTTGAAAAAGACGTTTTAAGATCAAGTCCAACCATTAACCAAGCACTGCCAAGTCCACCACTAAATTAGGTCCCCAAGTTCCACATCAGCATGTCTTTTGAATACCTCCACGATGGTGACTCCGCCACTTCCCTGGGCATCCTGTTCCAATGCCTAACCACTCTTTCTGTGATGAAATCATCCCTAATATCCAGTCGAAACCCCCCTTGGCACAATTCGAGTCCATTTCCTTTGCTTCTGTCACTTTTTTTTTTGAAAAAAAAAAGTTTGCTTAGGAGAAGGGACTGACCTGCACCTTGGTACAGCTTCTTTTCGGGTGGTTTTAGAGAGCAGTAAGGTCTCCCCTGAACCTTTTTCCTCAGACCAAACAACCCCAGCTCCCTCAGCTGCTCCTCATGGGACCGGTGCTCCAGACCCTTCGCCAGCTCTTCTGCCCTTCTCTGGGCACACTCCAGCACCTCAATGTCCTTCTTGTAGTGAGGGGCCCAGAACGGAACACAGGATTTGAGGTGTGAACCATTCTGTTGCTGATACAGGCCAGGGTGCTGTTGGCTCTCTTGGCACATTCCTGTGTTTCCTGCCCCTTCTTTTAAAGGTCATAAACTCTCCTTTTTTTCCTCTAAGTTTCACCCAAAGTGCTTTATTCAGCCAGGCTGGTCTTTTTTCCTGCCAGCTGGTTTTTCCTCACGTGGGGATGGGCTACTCCTGTGCTTTTAAGATTTCCTTCTTGTAGAATGTCCAACCTTTCTGGACCCCTTTGCCCCTTAGGGCTACCTTGCAATGGACTTTGTCAACCCGTTTCCCAGACAGGCCAAAGTGGCAGTTCTGATGCCCTCCCCCTTACTTGTTTAAGAACTGAAAACTCTTTACCGTTTCGTGATTGCTTTGCTCAAGAGTCCTCCAACCATCAGATCACCCACCAGTCCTTCTCTGTTCACAAACAGCAGTCCTAACAGGGCAGCTTCCCTAGCTGTCCACATTTGACCAGCTGCATCAGGAAGTTACAATCTTCCACACTCTGCAAGACCCACCCGGACTATTTCCTTTCTGCTGTGTTGTATTTCCAGCAGACGTCTGGTGAGTTAAAGTTCCCAATGAGAATAAGGGCCAGTGATAACGAGATGACTTCCAGCTGCTTGTAGACTATTTCTTCTGCCTCTTCATCCTGGTTGGGTGGTCTATAACAGACTCCTACCAGGATATCTGCCCAGGCCTTCCCTCTGATTCTTATCCATAAACACTCCACCCTGTCATCACCGTCATTAAACTCTAGGCAGGCAAAACACTCCCTAACACACAGGGCTACCCCACCACCTCTCCTTCCTTGCCTGTCTCTTCTGAACAGTTTATGGCCATCCATTGCAGCTCTCTAATTGCATGAGTTATGGCACCATGTTTCTGTGGTGGCAACTAGACAGTAGTTTTCCTGCTGGCAATGACTTCCAGTTCCTCCTGTTTGTTGCCTGTGCTGTGTGCATTGATGTAGATGTGCTTCAGTTGGTCTGTCGATTCCGCCACCTTTTCATGGGAAAAAGCCCTGATTTTTGTGTGACCATTCTCAGATACTTCTGTGGTTTCCAAAACACCAGTAACCTGTTCCATCTTTGCTGTCATATGAACCTCCATCTCCAGCCTTCAGTAAGACAGCAAATTGAAGGACCTTGGTAGCACACTGTCCCTCAAACACTGGCATGGTTCTCCAAGACTTATCTGTAGTGACTCTGGTTTTATCCATTTCCACTTTCAAACCTAGTTCAAGGCTCTTTCAATGAGCCAGCCCTGTTAACTGCTGTCCAGAGATCCTTTTCTCCCTTTGAGACAGGTGTACCCTGTCTGTTGCCAGCAGGCCTGCTGTCATATAGACTAACAAATGACCAAAACCCTCCAAATTCTGCTGGGGACACCAGGCTCAGAGCCAGGTATTGATCTGCTGACTCTTTCTGTAGAAAGAAACCTAACAAAGCCTTTTGCATCAAAATAACTTTTGCTTAATCTGTGTTTTATTTGTACCCTGAGTTGGCAGCAAAGCAGGTAAGGACCAGCTGCAGTGGCAGCAGTACTGCAGCCTTGCTTTTGCATGTTCTCCCAAAGATTTTCTTCCCTTTTTGTTGGCCACAACTTGGTCTGTGAAAGCCTGTAGTGCTTTACTGAAGAGTGGTGAACGTGTTTTGACTAGTTTTTGCAAGGCATTTGGTGTGTTCTTGAGTACTTAGTAAAAAGTCATTACTGGAGAACACACAGCCTCCATTTCCTTAATGCTGTTCTTTTCCATGGATTAACCTATGAGCTGAATGTGTTGCATAATGGCTTTTCTGTCGTCTGGCCCTTTCACATAATAAGCATGTTGGCTACAGGCTTTGGGAATACAACTTACATACTACCCAGGTCGCAACAGAGAGGCAATGGCATTTATTTTGGTCCTTCTTTTGCTAAAAAAACAAATAAATGGCTCCGTAGTCGCTGAGATTGGGGAGTTGTTACTGACTCTGGTGTAGAAAGGGTTGTTAGTACAGGCTTGAATTTCTGAGTCAAACTCCTGCTGACAAAGCAGAAATAGTTTGAGGTCTGAAAATACTGCCTGAGTATTTGAAAATAGTTGTGTGGACACAAAGCTGTTTACAGATCACTCGCTGGCCACCAGCCAGTTTCTCAAGGACAAGGTGGTTTGGATTTTTTTTTTTTCCCTTTAGAATCACAGATGTACTTGGCAGCTTATCAGAAGATAAAAATGCTGGAAGTAGTCTCCTGGTGTGAGTCTTCATTTAATTAAAATACATTCAACTTTAGGCTAAATGTTGCTTGGAAGCAACTTGGTAAAATATTTCTGAATTTGTTCTTACGTATGGGGTTGCAGTATAAGACATGTTCCCTCTTCTTTTCAAGAATGCTTCTTACTGTAGTCCTCCTGCAGCATACCTTGTTCTCTACAAGATGTATTTTAGTTTCATCAGTTTCTGCCTGGCAAATTCTGGCTTCCTAGGCCATAGTGGCAAGGAGATGTGATTAACTGAAACTGGCACTGATGGTGTTTGTAATGGCTGAGGGGAAGAGGATCGAAGAATAGAATATCCTGAGTTGGAAGGGACCCACAACTCTTGATGGAGTGTCTCCTCTCAGAAGGAGAAGTGAAAAACTGTGCAATTCCAGCTCTTTTTGTTGTGTGAGGTAGCACTGGAGAAGTATTAACAGTTGGACTGGAACTTATTTTTTTATATATATGCATATATATGTATATAAATAAATGTACATTTAAGAGTTCATGAACTTATCTTCTTTAATGCTTATGTCCTGGAATTTTTTTAAGGCTGCCAATATGAGATCTCTCATTTCAACTGTGTTGAAATAAAATTCATTACATAGCCTGATTTCCTTGCTCTGCTCAGCTATATTGTTCTCCTGGGAAGGTATATGTGGAAATAGTTCCACTTCCCCTAGCCCATCATTAATATCAAGCTAGCAGCTCCTCCCCATGTCATGTGTTTGTTAGCATCTTGTGATACAGCTAGACAAAAGGTGGGACTCTTGATGGGGACAGCTGTACAGGGCACTGTGTTGGGCTCCTCTGTGACGTAGCAACCCCCAAAACATACTAAAAAGTGAAATAAAAAGCAGCAAAGGCAATTGTTCCCCCTTTTCCCTTCCCACTATGTCTTCTGCATTTACCATGAGGTTTTTTGCCTTCCAAAACAATTACCCCATCCATTTAGCATTCTTGAAATAAAAGAAAAAGTTGATTTTTCACTAACTACCCCTCCTTGCTGCTCTCCAGGAGGCTGCTGGGCATTTCAGTATGGTGTCTCAGGCAGCCAGGACCTGAAGCAGCGTAGCTGGACACTTGCTGGACACACAAGTGTCCTGCTGGATGCTGCCCAGGGAGGGACGCTGACCTCTCGCTGCCTGGAGATGGCTGTCACCCATTTCTTGCAGCAGATCTCTTTTGACAGGAGGTGGAATGTAGCAAGGCTGGTAGGGTGTGTGTGGGCTTATTTTTCCTTGTGTCCTGGTGTACAACCTCTGACAATGCCCCCTACAAGAATGCAGGCTGCTTACAGCAGTGGTGGTGCATGGAGGGGCAGGGACTAACTAGGGTTTGTTATTATTTTTTCTGCCCCCAGGGTAAAGAACGTATTTTGTGGCACTTCTGTGTACTCAGTGCCTAAATACTTAAACTTGTGGAGGACATCTGACCCTCTCTTTCTGAAGGGGTCTGCCCAGCACTGAGGTGGTTTCTCTGCAAGTTGGTGGTGAGTGTGAGCAAAGTGAAATGGGTGCAGACTTGCCTGAGTATGCAGAGGGCCTTGGTCACAAGGTGTCACTTGCTCCTTTCAGTTGGAAAGCTCTGCTCATCCAGGGTGATGATTAGATGTCAATGTGAATTCATTCAAAAAGCAGTCAAACCAAGAGAAGCAGCCCCAGGCTTTTTTCATCCAGGCTTATTTTGATGTCACTCGGCAGAAGGGATGGAGCGACTCTGCCCTTTATCTGCCATCTCTCGCAGCTGCAGAAGCACCTGCATTGTTTTAAAGCCCCTGCCCACCCCTGTGGGGACCCTGCTAGGTCAGTTTGGGCCATGCTTGGTCTGAGGAAGGAACTGTGTGTGGTGCGTAGCGTCTCTGAAGTGATGCGGGGTGGTTGTGATGCCATGTGCCAGCACAGGGCTTGCGCTGGTCACTTGTGGTGGTTCCCTTCAACCTGAGTAACACAGCCCCTGTTGCAGGCACTTGCTATGGCCATGCCACCAAACTGGGCCTGCTACTCCTTCAGGCAGTGACCAAGACTCCGTGGGAAGTGTTTTGTGGTGGAAGTGCCTGTCGAGGTGTCAGATGAGAAATCAGTAGCAGTCCGTATCAACAGACCATGTAATTTTGTATCTACAAGGACATGCTTTATAATTTTGATCTAAATTCTTTTCTTGATGTTCTCCATCTGGCTCATTTTTAATTACAGTTGCCAGAAAGAAATTGTTCTATGTAAAAGAGATCATTTCAGGGTGTCCAGAGAGACATATCGGTGTTAGGAGGGGTGTATTAAGTGACTGGTAAAGCCATTAAGGTAGGGTGAAGAACTGGTTTGAATGAGGGCCAGCTGATTTTAGCTGATGCTTCCAAAGGAAGCCAAATGTGCTCTAAGCCAACTGTGTCCACATGGGAGGTATGCCTCTATTCTGATTTAATTATTTTCTTTTGTTGTAGTTTGGGGTTTGGGTTTGTTTTGTTTTTTTGTGTGTCTTTCAGTAGTTTGCTAATCAAATAATCTAGGAAGATTTAAAACCAGAAAAAAAGTGCAAGGATTGATAAAGTCCGTCTCTTTTTGGACAGCAGAGGGTTACAGAGTCTATTATAAGAGAAAATGAGTGGGGGTGGTTTCAGTAAAGGTCACTAAATCTGGACACAGCTTGGTGGTGACTGAAAGAATGGGAGGATGACTTCAAGGATGGCTCTTGAAGAGGCTGTCTTCCAGGCTGGAGTCTCCAGCCAGTTAGAAGAAATATCTAGTCTGGTGCAGGAAGCTGTGGCAGTCGCCTACAGAGCAGCAAAGCTTGATCCAGCACACAGCTGGTGACTGGGGTGTGTGGCAGAGGGGCAGCACTCAGCACAGCGTATAAAAATTTCTACGGCCTTGTGTGAAAATGCATTGCAGCCTTGCTGATGGTGTTGCCAGCAGGCTCCTGTTTGTCAGCCTTTCCTGCTCGGTATTTGAGGAATGCAAACCACGGAAGTCTGTAGCCTTCCCTTGGTAAGGGAATGTTTTGTGCCATTGGAGCCAGGAAATGTGTAGTGTTGAAGGGATCCCAGTTGGCTGAATGGACTGCAGTTGACATGACTGGGTTAACAAAGGACTATCCCTAGTCTTAAACTGCACTGCTGCACTCCTCTTACCCTCCCCCTTCCCCTGCACCCCCTTCTTTTGCTATCTTTTTTAATCTGTTGCCAGGTGAAGTGTTTCAGTGGCTGTGAACTGAAAGCAGCATGAACGTCAGGCCTCAGGCAAATCTTTAAAGCTCCTTGGGGGATTGGTGTTGTTTTCCAGGTGAATTGTCAAGAGAACTGTCTGCCTTTGCAGTTCTCTTTCTGTCTTCTCCCATCAGACCGAAACATCTCCTGCTGCTGGGTGCACATTGCTGGGCATCGTGCTGGCAGTCAGCAGAGATGCCTCCTAACTGAGCTCTAAAACTGACCTGTTGTTATCCTGGGAAAGTTAGATTGTGGCTTTCTGCCATGCTTTTCCCATCATCCTTTCTCCCCCCTCCCCATTCTTTTCTTCCTATTTAGGCAATGAGCTGTTTGGGAGAAGGAAATGCCTCTGATAATGTATATCCAGCATCTTTCACAGTGGGAAAGCTACCACAAAACTAGGAATCAAAGTGAAAAATCAGTGAATAGAACTCTTTTTTTCTTCCTAGTGGGAAACATCTTTTCTTTCTGTCCCCAGAAGAACAAAACTGATAATAACTGTGTATCTTTCTGTGCATTATTTCACAGAATGCTGTACTGTGCATGAGTAAATTGTCATTATTATTTCTTCAATAGGCAGCTAGTGAGCCTGTGGATATCAAAAGCAGGATAGAGAGTATGTTATTTTCTGTTTTGCTTTCCAGGCATTTGATTTCAAGAGTTAGACAGAAGGAAAACATAAGAGCTCTGTCCTGTCTTTGAGTTAAATGGTGACAGTCTTTAATAGCTCTCATTTGTTTGGGTTTAGAAATCATCTAACAGGATGACTTCTCGTGTATTTCTGCAGTGATTTTCCAGGTTTTTGTACTGAGGTTTTTTTTGCTCACTTTTGTTCTAGAAGTAGTTTTCATGCCAGATAAACATTATCCTTTTTGCTTACAAATTCATCTCCCTTGCTGGAGCCTATGATTATTTACCTTACAGAATGCTGTATCAGTAGGAACAGCATAATTTTGGCTACAAACGCAGTTAGCACTTTTTGCTTAAGAACACTTCAAGTTTTTGGTTTTGACTGGGGAGGTTGTTTTCACTTTGTGCCATTCTGTCTTTTTGCTTGTCAAAAATAGGTTCTGTTTCCTCCACAAGGACTAATCCGTTGCTTTTCACAGGGGTAGACCTTGTCTTTTCAGGGAGTGGAAAGAAATGCCATGTAGAGTCCAAGTTTTCACAATGCCAAGTTGGTTGGTCTACAACTTGCTATGTTGGCAAGTGACAAAAAGAGCTGATGGTAAACATGACTTGGAATAATAAGTTATCATTTATTGCACTGGGGCATGCAACCTAATAACAGAGTATTGCTTCATGGCCTGTTGCCTCAGGCTGGTAGGAGTTAAGAGTCAACTGAATGAGACACAAAATGGAAAGTTAAGTTTGGCGTGGGGGCATTGTACAGCACTCACTACTAAGAGGTGGTACTGTGGTGAATTTTCACTTGCTGGCATGTCTAAATCTGGTCTGCTGCTTCTGTGTGCATTGACAGCTGAAATTTGATTAGTAGTTTGTTTTTTTTTTCAAAGCAATTCCTCTTCTTTTTACAACTGTCAGCATAGAACACTGGGAGCTGGGAGAAGTTTTGTGAAGACTTAATTGTGTACCGTGCACAGGATAATCCAAACTTGCAAGTCATGAGTCACAAATGGTGCATTCCTTCCTCAATGTGTGATGTTGCCCCATATGCTACTTCCATGCCATTTAGCTGCGGAGCAAGCTTCCAGGAACAGTCTCCCAGAGACACGTTAATATGCCGGTCTGAAAGTGTGTTTGTAGGAGAATTACATTACTGTGACATAAATACCTTGATTAATGGGGTGGGGGGGAAAGAGGTAAATTAGTTGATAGAATTTCTTTTGCACTTCTTTTACATAGTTCTTTGATAGCATTAAGGCACAAGAGAAAAAAAGCACCATGAAAAACAGCACATAACACCACTTGCCTTTGAACCTTTCTAAGCTAAAAATTTTACAGTAATAACGTGTGCAAAGGAAGAAAGAGGCAAGAAGTAGGTGTATTAACTGACTTTAGAGAGTGTGGGAAGGCTTGAAATTTATAATGTTCTGCAGATCTTGGCAGTCTACCATGGATTCCCCTTGTCCCCTCGGCTTTTCAACATGCATAAAGCCCACTGAGATGAGCAATAAGCACCATATTGCTATCAGACTTGACTAGGAATGTGCTTAAGTAGTGGATTCAGTTTAAGATCCAGTTAAATGCTGCAGTATTGCTGTGTTGATGAGAAGAGCTACAGCTCTATGTAAATGAACTTGCAATCATCTGCATGAGAAGAAACAGGACAAGATTTGAGAATGGCAGTCGCAATTCCATTGACTTGCTCATCCCAACAGGGCATTGAAAAATGCAGTGGTACAAGTAGCACTCTTAAAAATATTCTTATGCTGCTTCCTTGGGAGGATAAACCAAGTGCTTTAATATGAATAGAACCATGAAATGAGGGAGAGGAAAGTGGGGAGAATGTGTAAGAAACAAGAAGTAGTTCAGAAATTTTGGTGAATAAAATGTGGTCTAAATGAAGGGAATGTGTTGGTGGGCTCATTTCCATGGGGCGAGCTGACAGTGCTGGTGTTTTCTTGTGGTTCCCATGCTGAAATGCAGTAAGAGGCAAATTCTCGCTCCCAGGATGACGTAGCCTTTTCTACCTGTTGCTGCCACTATTCAAAGAAACCTCTGCAGCTTTCTCAGTTGGCTCTGGAGACAGTCACCTTATGCCTTCACCTTATGCTGGGATGCTCCTAGGTTGCTGTTGTCTTCATTGCACATTTCATATCCACACAACACTCTGGCCGTGGGACAGTATCTTGTGATCCTCAGCCTCTGATATTTGGCATCTAGCAATATTTTAAGAAACTGCTGTTTTCAGCTAGCATGGGTTGCATTTTGCAATATTGCAGAGCTTTTCAGATGTCCAGGTGGTAATTGCCAACAATTTGCCTGGAGAAACAGAGCTGCAAGAAGCTCTGCCTTGCCATGGGGATGGGGATCCCTGGATGCCCTGAGGGGCTGTGTGTCCACACTGCACTAAAGCAGAGGCCTCATTCTGCATGAAAAATGTTATCCCAGTGGAGTGGTGTTGCTGAGATATGGTGTCTGGATGGAGCCTTGATGGTTACTGCATTTGTGAAGTGCCCTGTGAGCAGAATTTGAATAAATTTTAATCCCAGGAGATTGAGTTCAGGGGGTTTCTCCCATCTATGATTTCTACAGTTCTTTCTTCACATTGAACCACGTTGCAATTTTATTATGATTCTTTTTAACACGGACAAATTTTTCCAAAGCAAAAGCTGGCTATGAAAATCTGACGATTGGTTTCCAAAATGGGAATACTTAGCCATTTCATGTTGCAAGCGAAATTATACCAGCATGCTAATAGTTCGACAGGTCTGTTCTTGAGCAGAACTGTTAAACAGATAAACAAACAAACACTCTGATCATGCTTATATACTGTGCTTGTGATGTTTGTTTTTTCCTGCCCTCTGAAAATATTTTTAATGAAAAGAGTGTGGCTTCAAAAATGTCTTTTTACTTCTCTCATATAAATTAATGTCAGGCAGGCCATCCCTCCTCCTCCCCATATGTTGTAGATTTTTAGAATATGAGCGCTCCATACATTACAAAAAGGGTATTTGGAGTAATTTTAAACAGTATTCTGAAGTGACCAGGGTTTAAATTTGGTCTGGGATACTGAGCAGACCACGCTTCCCACACTCTGCAGTTCCCTTGCTTTCAGTCCCTTAGGAGGGTTATGTAGAAGCTTTTCCCCTCCCAGAAGAAGCAGAGTGAAACATGAGCAGTGGCTGTGTTCTGCTGTAGCTGGCCCCAGTTTTCATAGGGACACTCGTGGAGGCACCAGCAGGATCCTGTAAAGCTGCAGGGGAAGGATGGTGGGGCTGCTGCACATTAGTCATCCCGAGTGGGCCAGTCTTACAGGGAAGAACACTGACTTCAGAAAAGCTGTGAAGTCAAGCACTGGGAAATTTTAGGTGTCTCTCTGGAAATAGCAAGCCCACCAGTAGTTAGTAGATTTTAAAATACAAATAGACCAAAAATTCCATGAAAATGGCATCCTGTTCTGCTAATTCTCTCTTCTGCATGCCACATTTTCTGCTTGAGTAATATTCTGCCACCATTTTAGCACCTCCACTTTGCTGCAGAGTGAATGGGGAGCAGTATTTACTGCTTTTTTAAAAAAAAATTCTCTCCTCAGACCTCCTTAGTGTTGTGAGGGTTTTTTTCCTCCGAGATGTCTTTGATTGTCTGTAATCTTTAGCATATTCTTTTTGTACCTAAAACTGTACTTCCCATGTCCTCAGGCTTTCAAGTTCCTTCAACAAAGCTGTGGAAAATGGGGGCAGAGGTGAGAGTAGGCATTTTTCCACCTCAGTGTGAGCCATTTTCCGCTCCTTCCTTGTGTGATGGTAAGCCCTGAGGAGAAGACCACAGGTTTTGTCATTAGGCAGAGGTCCAGGGTGGGAAATTGGAGTTGGACATCTCCTGGGCTTGCTGAAAGACTTTGGTTCAAGAAGTAGTAAGGTCAAGGTGAGGTCAGTGTTGGCTACTGCACACATGTTGCGACCCCTAACTTAGTTTCAAAATCAAAACCAGCTTGAGACCAAGCTGTAAAAAGAAATGCCTGCAGTAAAGTGAGTTTACAGAGCAAGCAAAAGCCTGAGCACAGTAATATATTTATAGAGAGCACGTGGATTGGTTAGTAAGGGGGAGAGTGAAGCACAAGAAGCGTTGTGGAAGAAAGCTGAGGTAGTGAATTCTACAGCATTTCATCCTTTTGAATGCACCAGCAATGCCTGGCCATTACCTCCATGGAGGGCATCATTAGGTGTGAAAGGGTCACGATTTCTCTAAACAGACTAGTGGTTTGGGGTGCTTCAGGTCTGGGGTGCCAATCTCAAAACACTCTGTAAAGGGATTAGTATGTCACTCCAGGCAAAAAATAGACTATTCATGTCCATCGTAGAGGTTTCTGCCTGGGAAACTCAGAAATTGGTGAGGAAAGAAATAAAGGAACTGTGACTTCAGTTAAATGTTCCATTGAGTTCTTATCGTTATTTGTGATAAAAGTGAAGAAATTTAATGGGCATACCTATTGCTAGAGAGCTTGACTGATGCAGATAAGAACCTTTGGGGATGGTGCCTGGGAAAGTGGTTGGGAGACTGGGCTGTTTGACTGGCTTAGGATAGGTAGACTGCTGGGTGTTAAGCTGCTGAGTGTTAAGTGGAGAGCTGGAAAATACCAATATTAGGACCATTTCTAAGTGGCTGTTCAGAAAAAAAAAAGTACACAACAGCTAATTGAAGTCTCTACCTCGTGTAAACACACACTGGAGAGAAAAAGGCTTTTGTTAGAAGTCAGCTGAGGCGAGTTACAGCCCACCAGGGCTGGAGGGGCCTGCCATGCCGCTTGCCTCCAGCCCTGTGATCTGCATCCTGCTGGCTCCAGCTCTGTTTCCACTGCAGAACAAACCAGTTTAATTTCCTGGACTGCAATCCCCTGCCCCACCCCACAGTTTGCTTTTTCTCTGTTAACTTTCTGCCATTTTAGTGATCTCAATCAGCTTATCATATGATACAATGAGTGCCAGAAGGAGCTCAGTGCTCCTGGGAGAAATATGTGACAGGAGGCAGAGGAAGGAAGGGTAGGAGCTCCCTGCTGCAGGAGCTGGGATCTATTAACTCAGCTCCAGCTGTGCTGAGAAACTGTACCCTTACTGTGGTGTAGCTGAAGGGAGATGACATCTTGTTCTTATCTAGCCATTGTGAGACAAGCAAAGAGAGCTCTTGCTCTGATGCATCCCTTGCAGAAACTTCACTTTTTTTACTTGGGAAGACCAAAGCAGTGAGAAATGTCCTAAGCCCTAAGCATGGGCTAATCATGCTTACTAGGTAAAGCATGCGATATATCACCTAGGTACTAGGCATTGGTTCATAAAAATAAAATATGTAACACGTGGAATTTATTCTGACATGTTAATAAACCATCATTACTGACGATGAGCTTTGCTGAAGTAAACACAAAAGAAGCTGTGAATATAACCAGTTTGTACTTGGTAATCATCATTTTAATATGGAGAAGAAGAAATGGGTGCTAAAATTTGAAGAGGAACACTTGAAATTTGTTATTGTTGTTGTTTTAGCTATCTAGAGTATATGTAATACTTCCTAGGAAGTACCAGAAGGGTCCAGCATAGCTGGGGAAAACCCAGTGACTGGAGCTTTTGTCCAAGTGTTTTGCTCTGTGTAAGCTGAAGGGATGGGTGAGATGCTGGTGCTGACTGTTCTCTCTCTTACTCAGGGTCGCCATGTCAAAACGGGTCAGCTGGCAGCCATCAAAGTCATGGACGTCACTGAGGTGAGTAGAGGAACCTTCTGCTTTACTAGCAATGTGTAACATTTAATAATGAGATGATGTAAGGCTTACCTCATATTTCTGTTGAAAGGCATGGTCCTTGCATGTGAATGTTTGCTGTCTGCTTGCAGGACCTGACCTCTCCAGTCCATCTGCCCGAGATTTCTGTGTGCTGGGGCTTTTGGCCTTCACAAATTGCATTGTCCAGTCCCAGGGCATATGGGTGCATGCAGCACTCCCGTTGCAGAATTTTCTTAGAAGAGGGGAAAAAAGTTGAGAGTGCGTGCTTCCCGCTTTTTTCTCTGAAATGTATAATCTTGCTTTTACCAAAAAAGGCGAGGTGTCTGCTTGATGTAGAGGACAGTGTTCACCCTGGTACATCTGCAGCCTACAGAGGGTATATGTTTGTTCAAAGGAATGAGTCCAATGTAGTTCCAAGAAGCCTAAAAGCAGAAACATCTGCAGGAATATTGAGCAGGTTGCTAACAGAATTCAGCAATGTAAAGTAGTTGTACTAACTGTGACCCGTGGGGATTTACTGTGGAGCTTTAGATGGGAAAGAGGGGAAATTAACCCAGTCAAAGAAATAACAAATATGTGCCTATATTTGAATCCTTGTGTGTCTTGCAGTTTATGCTGTTCAAAAACCAATCAGTTTAAATTAAGTCTTCAAAACAGATGAAGAAAAGCATGGGCTTCTTCCTGTTACTTCATTTGTGTTATATGGAGTTCCATTCACAAATTAACAGCTTCAAATTTAAAATCAAATGAGATCCTCCCATGTGATATCTGCAAAGCATGACTGATTCTGCTCTTCTGTAGAGAGGTTGTGCCTTTTCAAACTGTCATATTCTTCTGTGCTCCTCAGTCTTACACAGGCAGAATGATTATGTTAATGTGTGTACGTTGTACAGAGCAGGGGGTGTTTGGCCAAGGTGGTTATAGCAAGCAAAACTTCTGCAAGGATATTGGTGCAGAGTATTTTATAGCTTAGTGTGTCTATAGGTGTAATGGGTGAACAGGCAGGAGAGGAGAAAAACAAGAGGCAGGGTTAGGTCAACTGATAGGACTTCAGTCTTATCTCTGAATCTCTAGTGGTCGATGGGCAGTGTGGCTGCTGCTCTCTAACTTCAGCTGTTGTGTCTGCCAACAGCTAGATATTCCTTTTTTGTTAGATGGCTTGATAAAGATCAATTTTCAGCTGAGGTTTTTCATGAGGAGCCAATGCTTTTTTTGCTGCAGTTAACAAGCAGAGAAACCAGAGAAGAAAGAAGGTATATTGACACACAGTGAATGTTCTTTGCACAGCAAATCTTTTCATTTGTGCAACAGTTTTGCACAGGGCAGCTTGCTGGACTGTGCATGACAGTGGCTTCTTCCATAATACTAAGATTGGCTCTACTGCACACTCCCTCTGTTTTTAATAGCATGTATTAATCACAAACAGTTGTAATAAAGAGGTTGCACAGAAAAAGGAAAACAGTTGAAAAATGCTGACTGTAGTATGGCTAACCTCATATTGCAGGAGATAGCTTAAGTTTTGAAACTTACTGTAATTTTTGTCTGGTTTTGAAAAGCAAGTTGTATATTGGCACTGTCTTTTATCTCATACGTACAAGCTTTTTTAGAGGATGAAGGGTAGTTGGAGGAGTTTGGAGATGTCAGCCCCATGCAGCTTAAAAGCATCATCATTCCTACCAGTGGAGCTCATATGTTTCTGCTTCAAAGTAAAGAGCTCACAGACACTAAAAACGTGTAAATTCTTCCAAGTTGTACTAAGTCAGTTCCACTTTTTAACACCAGGCATGGGTGATCGTGTTGCATGTACCAGTTTCTCAGTGGCAGATGTGGCTGTAGGATGTTGTAGTCCAGCCTTGCTTGCTGGTTGCTTGCCCGTTTCCCAACACTTGAGCCGACACAGCTGCCTTGGGGCCAGATGGTGACCTGGATCAGTGAATGGGCTCTGGTTCCAGTTTTAAAATACCCATACTTCTCTCCCTGGTTATTTATAGCCTGGATTGGTTCATTGATTGAGTTCAGCACATGATGTTGCAAACTCTTGTGGGTTTGCTATGAAGAAAGTGGCATGAGACTAAAAAAGAGCCACTGCTGGCCATCAGGGACAAGGGGCTTAAATTGAAGGTAGCTTAAATTGATATTTCTGCCAGAGATGGCCATATCCTGAAGCAATAGCTTCAGTTCCTCATGGGTTTGTTTCATGAACACCTCCTTTGCTGGCAAACAATGCAGGTCCATCCTGGTTCTAGCTCACCACAGTTTACGGGGACAGTGGAAGGAGAAAATATGGGGACAGAGAGGCCAGTGACTGCCTCCCTTAGCACTGTTCCAAAAGAAATGCTGGGGGAACCACAGCCACAAATTCACCTTCTTTGCCTGCTTTAAGAGCTACCGTTAGATGAACTGCTAATGGTAATACTGTATCCATGCCTGTGGAGAGCAAGTCTTGAGTGGAAACTTACACAAAGCGGTTTTCTGATGAGTGGTTGCTTAAAGCTGTAGGTGATTTGTGCCTATGTGCATATTTTATTGGCAGTGTTATGACTTTCTGCTTAAATTCGAGCGGTGCCATGGGGGATATCTGATTATTCTGACTAACCTGAACTGAGAACAGACAACAAGACTTCCTTTCTTTTGGGATGCCTCTGATCCAGTGCTTGCTTTGCCAAATGCTTAACAAATTAGAAAACCTAAATGTATTGGCATGCTCTGTGGGCACACCCCAGATTTTCAGTTCTCAAGGCCATGATTCTGCAACTCACACCTTGCTCAGGATCAGCGAAGTTATGTCGGTTCTGGGCTGTAAAGCTTTGATCACCCAAAAAGGAGGGATGTCAAAGTCAGAGTGAAGGCTTTCCTTAAAAAGTTTTGGTTGGCATGAAGAAGATGAGGTAGTATAACCTCTGACCAGAGGCACTGGAAGAAATATTACAACTCTGTAGTGCACATGGGACTGTTAAAATGCTCTTCATCCTTCTCATCTTTTCTTGTGGTTTTCTCTTTGGATTTTAATTTTGAAAAGAATGGTGGCAAGGATGAGAAAAGAGGAGGTGGGCTGAAGCCTATCAGCTTGATCTTTGAATAAATTATGACTAGTTAGTTCTGCTTCCTGAAACGTTGGGGGATGTTGATGTGCATAAAACTTCCCTGCCTCTTCTACTTTCCTCCTTTCCAAACAAATAAGGAAAATACTTAGAAGATGCTTAGATCTACAGCCCTAAAGCAAGCACTAATGGAACTGTAAGGCCTAAAAATCTATAGGTTTTACTACAGAATGGTGCACAGGTAGGTCTTCTTTTCACTTTTGGAGGGCAAAGCTCCAGTGCATGTAGACTAAAAAAATTTCACTGGAGTGCAGAACAAATAAAACCAAAAAAACCCATCAGTTTTCATCAATGGAAGGCTATTCTTATTCCTTGTTGGAATGAGCCCAATGACTGGAAAAGGGGAACAGTGCAAACCATCAGCATATGCACACTTTAAAAATTGTTTTACAAAATCTACACATGTAGGATGCATCTCACGCTGCATGCTTGTTGTGGGGGAGACATTATATGTAGTCTGTCATTAATCTTTCTGCTGTAAGGTCTCTGTTCCTTTTGTGGCATTGGTTTGGAGAAGGTGGTGTTCAGTCTGTGTTGATCCCTTCCACTCACTGACCATACTGTTAGGTTTGCATGATTGTAAGATTGCCATGACTCCTAAAATTTGGCAGTCCCTGTTTAGTTAGAAGAATCTGTTTTCTTGTGAAGCAAATAGCATTTAAAAGCTTAGCAGAGGTTTTGCTTAACTTGCATTACACCCAAAACTTGACGCTGCTTTAACTGCCTTGGAGCCCTTCCTTGCAGCTACACGGTTGTTTGCAGTGTCACTGCTGTGTTCTGCTTCCAGTGATGCTTTTCTCTTTGAAAAGCTTAGTAACTGATTTTGAGGGAAAAACACAATTGCTTCTCTTCTGTTTGTTATAACCCCTGACGCTGCTGCTTCTTCCTCCTACCTCTTCCCACACACACTCTTGGCATCTCTTGGGAAAGTTTTCCACATGCCTTTTTTAATAGCAGCATTTCTCAGCTCTTGTGCCCAGTGTTTCATGACTTGTCCAATCTAGTCTGTGTAAAATTATGCTAAGTAAACAACTGGATACTGTATCCTGCTGATTTATGAAAGAAGTTGGATTGCTTTTAGTGCTTGCCTGTCTTGCTATTTCTGTCCTCTGCAGAAAAATTAACAACCTCAGACCAAAGCCTCCAGGCCTGCAGAGAAACATGGCACATCTCCCATACCTAGACAGGAAAGGTTCCCTTTGCCATCTTCCTTACTCTGCTGATTGCTTACTTCTGTTGCAATAGGAAAGTCACTGTGATTGTTGTGAGTCCTGTATCTTATGGCCTACATGGCGGTAGGCTACATAAACTACAATTGTGTGGATCATTTGTCCATTTTCCATAGGGCATCTGAAAGCATTCTGCAGAAAAACTGCAGATAAATAAAAATGTGGGTTCCCACATAAACTAGCAGACAAAATAAGAGAAAAATGAAATAATAAGCCAAACCAAAAGTTTGCCCCATTATGTATGTTCTTGTTTTCCCCATGAAAACTCAAAGACAATCCATGGATTTTGATCTGTTTGAAAGGGGGGGAAAAAAAGGTTGATGGCTCATTCTAGAAAATTGGGAAATAAAGATCCTTGTGGCCCTGTGCAACAGAACTGGGTCAAGCCTGCCTGGAAAAGCTGAATAGGGGCCATCCTTTTATTGTAGAGATATGAATGCAATGCTTTACCTGGCTTTATCTGGCTGAGTGCAGCTGCCTGATAAAGTACTTATGTACCAGTCCATGGCTGTTCTTACTGTGAAATTAGCCAAAGCAAACCTAAAGTCACTAGAGTTACCAAAAGCCTTTGCCCTTCCATTGTTTCATCGGAGTCACTTTGTCTTAATGTGAATTGGGGAAAATGGATCAGGGACCTAAAAATCCAGATTGTTCCATGGAGAGTACTGGCATTCTGCTTGCTTGTCCCTGAAATGAGAGATTTCTTTCTACTAGTCAGTACAAGATTTTGCAGTCTTTGGTTAAAGAGTTACGTGGTAAAATAAAGAAGGATTCTGTGGAAAAGAAATAAATAGGAAAGCTATTTACAATCTTGATAGCACTGCTGTCCAGTTCTCCTGAAGATTATTAACCTCTGATCTCTTTTACGGATTATGTGGGGGGGGGGAAAAAAAAAGCTGCTGGGAACTATATATTACAGTTCAGAGGAAAACAGAGCTGGACGGAGTAGTCCCTTGAGCTGTAACAGCTGGTTGTGGAGGAGGTCAAAAATAGCTAGAATAGTCTTGCAGCCAGTAGGCCAGCCTTTTTTGAGCTGCAGAGCATTTGTATAATTGACTATTTCCTTCTTTAATTGAGATCCCTCACCTACCTCTGCTGCATGCCCTCAGTCAGCAGCTTGGCACAGTTCTTCCTCCTGCTCTACCATGGACCTGGTGCCAGGAGGTTCAGCCCTGGGTGCTGGCTGATGTCTGTGTGGGACCAAGCTCTGCTGAAGTTCCATGCTGCCTTTTTTCTGCAGGGGTCCACTTTGGGTCAGGCAGAGGTGATCCTGTCCATCTTCAGGGCAAGGGCAATGCATAGAGCCTTGCCAGGGGTGCCAGATGTGTCACAACACCCCAGCCCTTGGGTGTCTGGGACATTTATTGGATTGCCAGCTCGTAGTTCTAACAGAGTAGAATGATATTTAAAGAGCCTTTTGTCCTTACAAGGAGCAGTGACTTTATCTCCCAGTAAGGCAGATAGGTCTGACACCTGGTTTAAGTCAGAGCTGCAATTTCTGGATGCAATCCAAGAAATTTCCTGGACCAGTGGAAAATGCACCAGTTTGGATAAAGGGCAAACTTCCACTCTCTTCCTCTGATTACTCAGGTGGTTAGCAAGATTGTCAGGCTGGAGAAGCTTATTTGGAAGGGGAGGATACCTGCTTTGATGCAGTTGCAAGGAAACTGAACAGGGAGCTTCACAGGTGGTTCGAGATCAGGGCAAAAAGCTGTGGCTGTTACCAAGTAGCTTGGGAAATTATACTGCTGGTGAGAGCTGATGTTGAGCACTAAGGCTCTACATTACTGTGTCCCTGTGAAGAGTAATTTTGCACTGATACTGTCTGAGGGAAAAATTGGCAAAGGAGAGAGAAGAAAATGGATGTAAAACATTCATACCTCCTTGTTTCTCTGTCTGCTTATTTCAACATATGTTTTCTCCTTATGCAAGATTTCCACCTGACAGGAAGACAGTTTGCATGCACAGCCTATTGTCAGTTGTCCTGGTGGGCATACCTCTCTATATTTTAACAAGCTTGTTTTGGAAACCTGACTGTTTCAAGGCTGAAAGAAACAGATATTTTCCTTTTGCCATGAATATTCTGGAAGGTACCATTGCAGGATCTCTCAACAGCAATAGAGCTTTAGCCGTAAAGCCTTCATGGTGCTCATTTAGTAGGATTCTTGTTGCATGACTTTTTCAGTTTAGGCTGGGCAGTGGCTTCCTACTCAAAGTTGATTGTGGAACACAGTGTGAATAAAATGTAAAGAAAACAGTGTTGCATCTGCCTTCTCGTTATCTCTATGCTTATGTCTGATGTGCAAGGTTCTTGTCCTGTCTAGCAGAAAATGTTTTACCAGTGCTTTGTAAATTGAAATGTAGGTTAGATGTCACAACCTGAAGTTATGGCCACATAAAGGGAACTTTGGTGTAGTTGGGAGCATAAAAGAATCTCCTTTGTTTTGGAGAGACGGCTTTAAGAGAACCAGACAACACTCTGCCACAGCACAGCAGATGATGCTCAGGATATAATTGAGCTGTGGCACCGAGACCTGTTATTGCTCATCAGTATGTGAGAGCACATGTTTAATATTGGAGCATAATGGAAACGGCTACAGCTGATTTCTGTAGGCAGAAGGGCAGGATTGCATATCAAGATTTCTCTGCAAGTCTTGAGCTCTTTGGACAAGTCTGGACTTGTTAAAAATTTTCTTTCCTTTGATCTGATGGTGCAGCTGCAGTGACACACTGAGAAAGAAAGAGTAAGTCATGTAGGTGAGTTCATTGACTTCTGTTACCATCCTTGGGCACTGTTACTTGTCCAAGGGGGCAATACTCATGCATTTAAGCTCTAATACTGTGCCTATTTTTCTTCAGTCATTAGGCTTGATACCTGCAATCATCTGAAGTCCTGCTGTTAGCATTGACAAAGAGGTCACTAATGCCATGTGATTTCACATGTGTACAAATGACTGCTAGCAGCAATCTGGGTCCTGGACCCTAATACTAACAGTGGTGAAGGCTCAATGTGGACAGCATGCAGATGCTTTCACAGCTGACATATTTTACCTACCGGTCATACCTGCCCTAACATGAATTTGAGCAATAATAACCTGTGCAACTTCTAGTGATGGAGCATTTCTTCTGAGCCGAGAGGAGCGTTCGTGCGGGTGTCCTCAGTGCAGGCGATTTGCCACTGCCTTCCCCAGTGCTGAGCTCTGATTGTCTCCGCTGTGTAAGGAGGGTCAAGTTCTGATGGGAAACAAATATTTCATGTGCAGATAATAGCCAAAAGTACAGGGCTGCACTTTCTATAAAGTGTATCAGACATAGAGAACAGCTCAATTTACCCCAGTGAGTCAGACATACTGTCTACTCAAGGATAACAAGGCAACCCTGTCAATAAGTGTTGGAGCATGTGTGCTCTTGCCAGTTTGGGCAGAGTGAAACCAATAAGGATTGTGACAGAGCATTGTGCTTTCATTTTAGCAGCTTGCTAGGCTGAACTTGGGTCTGCTGTGTATTCTTCCTGTCTGCATAGGCAAACAAAAGATCCCAGGTCCAGTATAAGCTGCTCTCTTTCAGAGACACACTTTAAAATCTGGCTTGGGCATTAGGATCAAAGGGGAATTAATTTTCTGTTTATATTAAAGGGGATATATCTGCTTGAAATGTAATCTCACTTGACTGTGTTTAATTGTATTTTCATAAACTGCACCTGCCTTGTGGGCGCCTCCTGTTTTGCTGCAGCATTCCATAGTTTTATCTTGACTTCCTAGGGAAATGAGGCTTCTTGGTGATACTGAGTGTGTCCTGCCTTCTTTTCCACCAAATAGCATTTGGATCTGCTGGTTGACTTCAGCCAAGTTTAATGAGGAGGAGAAATTCCGGAGATACAAAGTCCTGACAAGTTATGTGAAAGCTGGCAGGCTGCATGGAGAAGGGAGGGGCTGAAATTTATAGCCTCTGCTTTGAAAATGGTAGGCAGACCTGAGCCACTTTCCATTATCAGTCAGCTGGCCACTGTTTTGCAGCAAATCATGAGGAGAAGGTAGATCGCTTCATTTTTATTTGAGGAAAAGGTTCTGTGCAGTGTAGCACATGCAAACTACTTTCAAGCATTTTAAAATCTCCTCTGCTTCTTTCTTTAGTTTATGGGTCCACAAATCTATTACTGTACATTCGAGATTATCCTAAATGATCTCTCTCTCCCCTTCTTTCTTAAAAGTACCTATGTATATATAAAGGTAAAATACCAATATTATTCTCCAACATTTAATGAGACAAAAATGTTTTTTCTAAGTCCCTTGACAGTGCTTCTTTTGCAAGGCACAGTTTGAATTATTGTGTATGGAGTTGTTGGCTAAAATAGTCTTAAAGCCCAGCTCCTGAATCTAGAGATTATGGTAGCAAGTGCTAATGCTCCAGGACCTGGGAATTCCTTGTACTCTAGGCTGGTTTGTAACCACAATAAACACTGCCCTTGTGCCTAAAGCATTCTGCTTCCCCTGTGCCCAATCTCTTAAATATGCAATGGAAAGCACACAGCCGAGCTAGTGTTAAAAGAGCCTTGGAAATGCTGTGCAAGCTAATTCAGCTGATCAGTGTAGAAGATCCTTTTTGTCTCCAGAGCCCGTAAGTGTCTCAAATCCTTTCCGACAAGGCTCCTGTGTACATACCTCTAGATAGAAAGTAGCCTCTTTGTCAGAAAACAGTAGGTCAAGTGTGGAGAATACTTTAGATAGAAGTGCGAAGGTGTTGTCATTAAATTGCAAAGATTGGTGCTTCATAATAAGCACACGGTTTAGTCTTGCTCTCTCTTATTAAGACCCTGCATCAAGCATGATTAGAGCAATGGGAGTCTGGCCACAGAGGCACATTTTTTTTGTTATGATGTTTACCTGTTGATTTTTTTACTGTCAGGCTTTATTTCTTGAACATTTAATCAGTGTTTTGTTCTGAAAGATGAATCTGTGCGAAGTGAACAAGCTAACAGCAGAAGTGCTACTGAACCCGTGTGGACAGCAAGCACGTGGGTGCTGTAGTTGCCTCATATCCACCAAGTAAGATGGTAGTTTCTTTACCTAGCACATCACTGGTGCAAAAGATGGAGGTGGGAGTTCCAATAGCCTGCTGTCTTTTGCACCTCATTCTGTAAGATGATGGGTGCCTTCACAAGTGTCCCTCTCTCTGCCTAGTGGAGGGGTCAGTTCCAGAAGTGAGCTCAGCTTTTGTGTGTTGGTTGGTGTATGAGGAGTTTCTGCAGTGTTTCTCTTTGGCAGGAGTATTTTCCACTGTAGCACCTTCTTCCTAAACAGAGTTTTAGTGTTTGATTCTAGATGTGGTAAGAACTAAGTGGAAATCCTAGTGTAAATGCAGCAGCCCACAGACCTTCAGATAACTATTACTGTTCTGGCTAAGCACCGTGGCTCTGCCTGCAAGAGTAAGAAAGGAGAGCATCCATGATCCCTGAAAATAATTCTCCCGTGTGGAATATTTTACCGAATGGAAATGTAATTGGGTGGAGAGACCAGAGGCAGCAGGGAGAGAGAGCATCCTGGTGGCTGCTTGGCTCCCTCAGGGCTGCAGGCAGCCCTGAGTCACTGCTGTGGAAACACTGATGCAAAGGCAGCATTATTACCGAAGGTTTTATTTATCTCTTGCATATTTTACCTCAGCTCCCTTTTCACTAGCATTTTTTGTAGTTGCCTGTCTTTGAGCCTGTAGGACGAAATCATTTTTATAAATGAGTTTGTTGGCTTTCATTCTAAGTTTCTTTCTACTTCTCTTACTGCACTCCTTTGCAGCAATTGTTAAAATGTGAAGCCTTGCATCAATTGTAAAATGATAGAGTCACACAGATTTATAGATCAGAGGGGGCTGCATGGTCATACAAGTCTGCACTCAAATTTGAGTCCCTGAGGGAGATGTCTCTTCCTAGGGCAGAATTGCTGCTCGCCAGTTCTGATTAAAAAGTTCGGGAAATGTACCTAGCCTAGTCTTGATTTGCAACACAAATTGTAAGAGTTTGCACTGATCACGTGAAAGTGAATGGATCAGCAAGCAAATGCAAACTCAGTGCCTACAAATGTAACAAACAAATGTGCCTACAGATGTAAACAAACTGTGTGTAAATTCAGGAAAGGATTTCTCTCGCTGGCAGGAAAAAAGAAGGAATAGTTGCATTTTCTATTTGTAAATGTTCAGATGGCATCCTGTTGTGTTAACAGTGCTTCCTCCTGACGTGCCTGTGGTCTTGCCTTGCCTTGCCTTGCCTCGCCAGCATCTACCAGGTCCCATCCTGCTCCAGTGGCAAGGAAACATATATATTTTTTAAAAAATATAGATCATCTTTCTACTGTTTTTGCCCTTGCTAAACTGGCTGGGGGGTGGGTGAGAGGGGCCAGGCAGGACAGAGAGTGGAAGTGGCAGCTTCTGGGAGCTGGCCTGCAAGCAGCATCTCCACAGGGCTACAGTTGTGACTCTGGGAGGAACCCAGAGCCATCCCTTTGCAGTGCAAAACCGGGAGGAAAGCCGGCTGCAACGCCTTTCCAGCATCTTGGCTGCATCTTTCTCAGCCACCTGCAGTGACTGCTGAGAGACTGTTTGTAGTGCTCCAACCTGCAGATTTAGGAATAAAGAATGGGGGGTAAAGGTCTTCTGCAGGGATTCCCCTACCCTCTGATTCTTTCCACTGTGCAACAGGCTATTTTTAGTCTGCTTGCTTGCCTTAGAAATTACTTCGCTTTCTGCTTTGGATGATTTCCGTAACGTTCATTGCGATTCTGAATTCCAGTGTTCAGGATAAGAGCAGAGCGAAGAATCACTGTGTGGCAAGCTCAGTTCCAACGGCGAGGAAACCTGTGCTGAGGATGTGTGATGCCAGCTCCCTCTGACCTGGTGACCCGTGGGAGGCTGGCTTAGCTGAACTGCATTGTGGATCATGCCCCGTGTTTGCAAGCAAAGAGCCTCCTTAACCCTGAGTTTAACGGTGCTTTGGATAGTGAATGGCAAAAGAAAACAACCCTTTAGTGGACTAATCCAGGTAGCCAAAGTAGATCTGCCTTTGAAAGACATGTGTTTGCTTTAGGTGAAGTCCAGAGTCAAAAGCCCAGCCTGCCCCTGCTGTGTGTGCTTGGTTGGTACCATTGCTAATTCACTGAGTGTCACTCATTCTCCCTCCACACAGTAGTTAGACATTATTTAAATCAGCAGTTTCTTTGTCAGTAAAGTGCTCTTAAGGTCTGTTAGAGCAGACCTTGCTGTGGGAAACATTTCTTATCTTAACATTGTTGCATATGATGCATCTAATCCTTTGCCACTCTGACATATAAAAAATATCATAGAATCAAAGAATCACCAAGGTTAGAAGAGACCTACAAGGTCATCCAGTCCAACTGCTCACCTGACACTATCACTATCAGCCTGCAACCACTAACCCACACCACCCAGCACCAGATCCACGCACCTGTTAGACACCTCCAGCGATGGTGACTCCACCACCTCCCTGGGCAACCAATTCCAATGCCTGACCACCTGAACAGTGAATTTTTCTTTTTTGATATCTAATCTGAATCTCCCCTGTGTCAGTTTAAGGCCATTTTCTCTGGCCCTCTCACTGGAGGCACAGTAGAAGAGGCAGAGGAGAGCCCCCACCTCACTACTTCTCCTTTCAGGCACTTGCGGAGAGCGATGAGGCCCCTCCCAAGCCTCCTTATCCCACTCCCTCAGCTGTGTCTCATAGGACATGTTTTCTAGGCCCTCCACAAGCCTTGTTGCCCTTCTCTGGGCACACTTCAGCACCTCAATGTCCTTTGTTATATATTTTATATAGCTAGTTCTGTAATAAATGAATTTCATACAGCTGGCTGATAAAGCAGAAGAATGCAATTCAGTGGGTTTGGGCAGCGTGTTGCAGTTTCATAGGAAAGGCCTGCATACTTAGCATCCCTGAGGCAGTGCTGGATCCAGAGGGTGATGGAGACTGACTGGCAGCTAATAGGAAATTTTCTTAGATAAAAATGAAGATGTTTCTTCTACTGGTTTTCTCTGCAGCTTGCTAATGCATGGGATGAATATACTTCTGGGAACTGATGTATTCAGGAGCTGTATATTTGGTGGAGAGCAGAGATTTAGCCTATTGCTACGGGTCAGTTTAGATCAAAAAGTTGGAATTCAGTGTTTGAGATTGGGGGGAAAGGCACTTAATATCAAGCCTATATTCTTATGAATTTTCCACCTTTTTATTTTTTTTTTTTTGGTGAGTCTTGATTAAGAACCACTCTGGCTAGATTGGTTCCTGTTTGGATTAGAGGTCTAATCCATGATGGTTTACAAAAATGCCCATATTCGTCAGCCTTTGGAGGACAAATGGCTACTTAGGGCATGGATAAACAGTCACAAACACTCTGCTTAGCGTGGTTCCATGAGCTGCTCTGTGCTCCTTGAAACGTGACCATCCTCACCTGGTGTGGCGGATGAGCAGTGATATCTTTTGCACGTGTTTTTCTGCATTTTGCCTCTTGATTGCATTCAAAGCTGATAAATGTGTGACTGCTCTCCTTTTGGCTATCACTAGAGGGCTTCAGAGGGAGAAACCTGCTTGCCTCCCACACGATGTCAGGAGCCAAAAGCTTTTTCTGAAGCCTGATACACAGCGTTGTGGCAGAGATGTTCAAGTTATGCTACTAGGAGCTTATTGGTGTTCAGCAGTTTTTTTACATCTTTCATTCAGGGAACTTCTTTCATAATTTTTTTCTCCTTTTTAAGCTTCTCTTTTACTTATCTTTACAAGATGAATGGTAAAACAGGTGTGAGGGGAGTAGGGCTGGTGGGCAGCTGACACCACTTAAAGGGTTTTGCAGAGCCCTGCACTTTCCTGAAGGGAAGCGACTGCAACATGCAGGTTGTCAATGTGCATGGGCACGTGCTCCAGGCCAGCACCGTGGAGAGGTGGCCAAAACTGGATTGTGGCTCTTGCATGGATGTACACTCTACAGTTCCTCAGGAAGAGTGTGTGCTCATGAACCAGAGGTGTGAAGTAATAAGGGATGTATTGTATGAAAGACAACCTTTAGCTGGGTGTCTTTCTTTGGAGAGGCTTGCCAGCAAGTTGGAGGGCTGCCCTCAGCCAAGCCTGCTTTCAATCAGGAAGTTTTATAGGTCATGAAAACCTGCCATGTCCTTTTTTTCCTCATCGTGCCCTGCCTTTATATGCAGCAGCATACATGCACTGCCCTCATCCTTCCTGCTCAGCGTTTGCCCAGGAAGACTTGAGTGAGTGCCTCCAGTTTCTCTGTGGTGTGGGAACATTGAAGCACATAATGGCTGCGATTCAAAGACAAATGCTAGCTCTTTGCTACTGATCACTTTGGCAGAAAGCCCCAGATGCTCAGAGACTACAGATGGAGCTGTTTTGGGGAGAGTTTTTTGTTGAAGGAAAAAAAAATGGCCCCCACAACCTCAGAATTTTCTATTATGATTATTATCAGTGGTGATAGTACTAATATTATGGTTTTCTATCTTTATAATAGCCTCCCTATTCTTCCTTTTCTTATTCTGCACCTCCTGAACCTCGCTTTTCAATTCATGCCAGCCAGAGCACAGCTAAAAGCTTTTTGTAGTGGTGCATAATTTTTTAGTAAACCAGCGAAGACAAGCTTAACCAATTTAACCATTAATTTCTCTGAGACTTTTCTTTTTGAGTGGGCTTTTGGATTTCTACATGTGCCTTTTGGAGGGACTAGGCTGCAGAAAACTGCAGGAGAGAAGCCTCCAGCCATGACGGGCTTTGTTCAGATACCTTAGTCTGGCAGAAGCTGACCTCTGCAACACATGGTCTTTCACTTAGCTGCCTCTCTCCAGCTGTAGGAGAGGTCTGATTTGCTGTGTGCAGGATTTCTGCTGCTTCCATGCTGCTTGGTAATTTATCCAAACCAACCAGCAGATCCTTGGCTTGGTCATGGAGCTGGCAGGGTTGCTGCAGCTGTCCCTTTGTGCACGACTTCATTGTCACAGCTCTGCTGTGAGCAAATCCGGTGCCTTGAACCTTATCCTCCTGAATTTTGAGGCTCTCCAAACAATCTAGGTTTCGTCTTTTGGATGTAAATGCCTTCCCTGTCTCCCACAAACATTTTGGCTGAGCTAATTGCTCTTAGTTTGGTTTCAAATCAAGTGTGATTAAGGGAAGATTTCTTCAGACTGCCACTTAATCATGTTACCAGACTAGCATAGTAAAAAGTTGTAATATCTGTTGGGGTGAATACCCTGAGCACAGAATTACAGGCCCATTCCTGCTCATGAGTCATCTTCCCCTGAGACTCTGTAGTGATAGCATTACTTCTATTTTAACAGAAAAACCCCTGAGAAGGTGACCAGTTATTTATCTGAACAAGAGAGGCCATATTTCTTGGGTTTTGTTTTGGTGTGTTTTGTTTTTTGGGGTTTTTTTTGGGGTTTGTTTTTTTGTTTGCTTGTTTTTGTGGGGGTTTTTGTTTGTTTGCTTTTTGGGGGGGTTTGGTTTGTTTGTTTGTTTCCTGCCCCAAACCTTTGTATATATTCTTAAGGAAGGCACTGCTTTGGGTGTGGTTCCCATGCAGATGCTGGCTGGGCAGGCTGGGGGGCCATGCTTGGCACAGGAGATGTGCTGGCTGCTGCAGGCTGGGGAAACCAAACCAATACCTTTTTTGAGGGAGATCAGATTATATTATGTATCAGGGGATTTCGGTAAAACATGTTATGCCTGCATTTATTTTACAGTCGGGTTACTGAGTTTCACTTTTTAACAGGGGCTTGTGCTACAGGAGTGGGTTGTGCCTGTCTGAGCTGCCTGCTTGAGTAAAGAGCCTCCAGAGCAGCTGACAGCAGGCTCATAACACACACACCCTCAGCCCCTTTCTGTGTTGCCTTCCTCTCTGAACATGTGTGGTGCCCAGCGAGTAGAATAACCAAAGCGAGCCCCTGGCCACAAGCCTGAGGAAGTGGCGTTACCCATGGCTGTCTGGGAAGGGTTGCTGCAGCCTGCATGGAGTGGTGGATGTGCTTCCACCTCTTCCTGGACTGTTGCAGGGCTTTTTCTTCCTGGGCGAGGTGGCATGGCCTCTCCAGTTTCTCTCACAGGCTTTGTGGTTGATGTAGGGCCTGCCACAGGAGAGTCTGGACTGAGTAAACCTCCTTTTCTTCTCATCAGCATCCTAGTGTTGGTGCCTGACTCCCTTGTTCCTGTTTGGACTGCTCGCTGCCTGCTGTGCATGCACACCTGCAGGTTTTTGAGCATCTGTCTGACCATTCAGTATTTTGGTCCCTGCAGGTCCCCTCTGTTAGTTGTGGTGCACTTGTGACAGACAAGGCAATGCTGGCAGGTTAGGGTCTGGCAGGAGCCCCTGCTTTTCAGCATGGGGGCAGCAGGGCAAAGAGCAGCTGAGCCTCACTGGAAGCTGGTGTTGAGGTTGGGAAATGCACTTCTGTCCCCAGACTCCTGCCCCTGCTCTCAGCATTTCAGCTCAAGAGTGAGAGACCTGTGCTGGGATCTGAGCTGTTTGTTTTTAAACTGGAGAGTGAGATGCCATAGCAGCTCTGATTTTTGAAGTGAAATACCTTTTAATAAATGCTTGCCTGTTCACAGCCCAGCAGCAAAAACAAACATGTACTGTAGCATTTGGGCCGTTTTATATTTTTTCCAGTCCTGTTTTCTTGGCTGTTAATCAAGGTCTCTTTGTCACCTTCCCAGCTAAGGGTAAATGCAGCTGGGGTATAATATTTGCAAGCATTTGTTGCTTTTATTTATTCTGATGGAGGCAGAAAGGCTTTTCCTCTTAGACAGGTAAACAATTAGCTGGCTATCCACACCTTCCTTGCCCAGAGATCAGGAGTAAGGGAGAGAGGGGACTGTGACACCCCATTTAATAGATGGACATGAGCATCTTGTGGCTCTGTTCATTGTTAATTCACTCCTGCAGCATTGCTCAGCTGTGAGGTTTCCAGGCATGCTTGGCAGCACTGACAAAAAAACATCTGGTCCAAGCATATAGCTCCCTTCTGCTGGCAGCTGCATGAAAATGATTTTGTACATCGTAGCATAGCGCCAAATGCACTTAACTTGTACACTAAAGTGCACAGCCTTTATAGAGCTTTGGCAGTGCAGGGCGATTTTAAATGCTGTGCATAAGTCAGCGTTAATCTACCAAAGAAAATCAAAACCTCAGCAACCAATTTTATAAAGAACTCGCTTATCACACGTGCCCAGACGTGGCTATACCTTTGTACCTGTCTAACAGCTGTCCCTGTCTGAACACAGAGGAAAAGCCTTTTGGTTGGAGCCCTGGTTGTCATCTGTCCTCCAGGAGGGTTTGGCACCGACATGAAGGGAAATTTGTCCCTCTCAGACATCCCTGAATTCCACTCGTCAGCAGCTGCATTTGTTACTGATAGAGGTTGTCTGTCTCCCCTCTTGTTTTAGAAAGGACCTGGCAATTGCTGAAAAAAAAATGTTAACTGTGAACCAAAATTGTGTGTCTGCTGGTAAATTGTAATTTCAGTGATTGGACCTGATAATTACAGACATCATCATCTTGTCAGTCCGTTGTAAATCATTTGGTAATGGATTTCCCATTTTTAAAAGAGATGGGTTTTTGAGCAGAAGTGTATTTTAGAGGTAAAATATAATATCCATATTCCTTCTTGCTTTGAAAACCCCTGGGGTTATAAACATGGATCTCAGTCATACATGAAAAAGCAAGCTGGAGAGGTCTGCTTTAGGAAAGCTGCTCTCAGCATACGTATTTCTAGTTATTTATTTTTTGTTTATTCCTACAGAGTAGCTGAGCATGGTGTTGTTTTTTCACCCTTAAAGCTGGTGTTACATTGTAGGTTTTGGAAATGAGGAAGAGCAGGGAGGAGCAGAAATCCCGGGTCTAGTTGGATATCCATCATGGGCCTGGGTTTACCCTTTGCAGAAGGAGCCTATTCCTTCCCAAGAAATAGCAGGTGATTTAAGGGCTTGGACAGGTTTCACTAGGTCTGTGCAGGTCTAATGGTGTCACAGCTACTGACCTGATATTAGTTTTCTGCTCTGTCACTGTTAGGAGGAGCAGTTCTCACCAAAGCAGAGAGGGAAGAGAAGGTGGAGATGGTGACAAAGGGAGTAGGAGCGGGCCTCCTCCTTCCTGCTTTTTAAGCAGTCTTTACATGCAATATTGGTGTAAGACATCAAGGGCGTTTTCTGGAGTATTTTGAAAACTGAATTTGACAAACCTGTAGGGCTTGGTCCGGTCTCCTTCCTTCTCCTCATCCCAGCCACTCCTGGTCTGCACAGACAGTGGTTTATTCAGCCTGTTTCTCAAACACCAGCTGTTTTTGCGATCCCTTCTGTCTGTCATCAGGTGAGAGGAATGGGCCTCTGAACCTCTTGGGTCCTCCCTATTGGCACCTGGCATTTTGGATTTGGAGTCCTTCCTCTCAGTAAGGCAGGGGAAAGGCTGTGGATTGCTGACAGAGGCTGAGCGGTGACTAATATTGGACCAGAGGAGCTAAAGTGATTAACCTTTAGGCAAAGATTACCTGAAATTACAACTTGTAAGGACTTGTGCTCTCACACTGTGTCATTCAATCGTGTTTGTAAGACACATGTACAGATCGGATGATTTCTTTTATTCATGGGCAAGTTACATATTTTGGCTGCTTCACAAAAGAAACCTTGTGTTGAATAAGTCAGATCATGATCTCACACTAGTCTTTGCTTACAAGAAGATTTTTGGAAGCTGTAGCATAGTGCAGAATTTTGAGTTTTCCTTTTGTGGGTGTGAAACAGAGCATAGGTTACTGGCTGCACTAAAAATGGGCATTAAGCATGAGTACCTTAGAGAAAGGTACACCACTTTAGAAAAGAAGTGTTAAATCTATTTCTTCATAGTAGCAGGCTCAATGAAATGTATGTCTCTTTATAGAGGTGGATTGGTGGGCTGCAAAGAAAATGCAGTAATTTAGAGTTCGGGGCTTTTCTTAATACTCATTTTCTGGCAAAATGCACGGCTTTGTTAGTGTTGCAGACAGTTTTAAATATTTGGAAGGAAAAACTGCTCCACTTGCAGCATTTTAATGAGGACAGTTCCCTTAATTAAAGCATTAGAAGACTTAGGGAATGTGGACAGCTGAGAGATTAGCAATATGCTACTAAGTTCTTCCACCTACTAGTTGATTTGGGGTCAGAAGGCTAAGACCGTAATGTAACTTGTAGTCTTCCAGCAGTTGTTTGCTTGTCTTAACCATTGATGCAACCAGTGACCAAAGCCTGGATTCATTCTGTCTAATTTTAGGCACGCAGTGGTTGTGCTGAAGCCTGGAGTGTAAGTGACCTGGGGATCTGCAATTTAACATGGGGGAAAGGTGCCTGTGATAGACAGGTGTGTCCACCTGGGGTGGTATTTGTCCTGTAGAGGGGTAAAGGGACTGTGTCTCCTGGATGGATGAGCTACTTGCTTCATGGCTACCAGCTGCTCACTGCTGGCAATTGTGGTGGTACTTGTTTGTGCTGCCATGTGTTTTGGGTTTGGTTTTGGTTGTTTTGTTTTGTGGGTTTTGTTAGTTTTGGTTTGGGATTTTTTTTTTTTAAATTTTGGTGGGTTTTTTTGTTTTGTTTTGTTTGTTTTTAATTTTATTTCTTAATGTATGATTGATTTTGGAGTACCATTGCCAGTCTGCCCCCTCTGCTTTGCAAATCAGTCTGTTTGCTTTTGGCCTAAATAATATCATGCACTGAGTGGTGCCAAACTCTTCAGGAAAGAAATGGATGGTGGTATGTGATAGAGTTGCTGAATTCCTCCTGTAAACTACTTCTCCAGCCCCATTTAATTTTGATAAAAGATCCTATGTGAAACAGCCCTGAGGAAAGCCCAAGTGGGATTACTTTTCTGTCCTCTCATTTGCTCCGTTCCTGTTTGGGTGTGCATGGTTATAGCTTTTGTGTTTGTTATCCCAAACTGTTGCAATATTTTATTTGTATTGTAGCATTTGGGTTTCCTTTAATGTATGAAATGAAAGAGGGATTGTAAATAAATTCCTTTTCCCTGCTTATCTACAAGATTTGTTGGTCAGTGTGGGTGTGAGGCTGTATATTGAACAAATCTGTCCTGTAAGGAAATTAGTGTCTTTGTGTAATTATAGGTTTTCACTATGTATGTTCTAGAAGAACATTAGTGTTATGCCAGAATTGCTATTTTTAATGTATTTTACTTTCTCGGCTTATATTTCTGCTAATATAACGTCTGTGTTGCATTTGGTGCATAGGAAATCTGCTTTCAGTCATTTCAACCTTTTGTTTCCTCTCTTCTCTCAGATGTTTGCCTTCTGCCTCCCTCTAAGTTTAAAGCTTAGTCTCAAGCCAGAACTTCAGTTTCTTGTTGGATCTCTCCAGCTGCATGAAACCTGCAGGACTCGGGAGCCTTTCACATCTCCTGGGTCCAAACTGCAGCCTGGCAGCATCTGGACTGCACATGTGGGGAGGGACTCGTGTGTTGATCTCCTTTGGGAAGGAGATCTGCCCTCCAGGTGGGAGCAGTGGAGCTTCATACTGCCCAGGGCAGAGCAGGGACCAGGCAGTGGGCAAATGCCTTCCTTGACTCTGTCACCCCCTGGGATGCTGCTTTCCTTGGCCTCAAGTGCCTGCTGAGATTGGAAGTAGAAAAGCCGTGCAGCATTTTGGCATTGTGCGTTAGCCTGTTTTCCCTCCAGCATCTCCTCTAATTATCTGAGCCCGGAGCTTTGCATAAAGGGGATTTCTTTCTTTCACACACAGGCTTAATTTTAGTATCTGCTAGGAAGGGCTTGTTCTATTCACAAGAAAACTGAGACTGGATGTAGAAATTCTATAGCAACAGGCATTTTTAGTGTAAATAATACTGATGAAAGTAGGGGACTAGTTCTTGCCTCTTTCATGAGAGCTCTGAAGATGTCAGTATAGGGCTAGCTTGTTGTGTAACTTTTACGTAATTTAGGCTTGATGAGGATGGACAGTTGAATTGTATAGCTGGGACAAACATGCAATCTGAGCAGGAAACTCTTTTAAGTAATCGTGACTAGGATCAAGGAATTAGCCTTGGAAATAGTCGAAGGGATTTGCCCTTAGGAGGTTTCTCTCTTGGTTGTCTTTGGAAAAGCCTATGGCATCCCAGGATTTTACTGAGGGAGGTCAGCAGTGGTGTGGTTTCTGTGCCTTCAGAGCAGCTCATTCAGTGACCAGTGAAGGCACCGGAGGCACATCAGGCAAGAAAGAAAATACTGTTGTCGAAGTGACTGGCAGAGGAGGTGGTTTAGGGGGGAGACAACAGACAACTATTGTCTTCACGTGGTTTTTGGCTCCTTCCTGCCTGCATGTGATTCCATCTCCTGTGCCTGCACAATGCTGCTACACAGGCTCCTTGGGGAGTGCTGGGACCCTGCTTAGGAGCTAGTCCTTCCTCATGCCTCTTTGTCCAGCTAGTTGAACTGTTGCTTTATGGCTGCAAGCTCAGTGATGGCACTGTCGTGAACAACTTGGCTCATTTGCTTTCCTGTTTCAAGCAGTGCCTTTAGCATGCAGTAGAGAGGGTGTTGTGCCAAGGGGAGACAAAGCAGCTTCTGTGTTGTGCGTGTTTGGAAGTGTTTCTCACCTGCTTGATGAAATGTTGCCACTGAAGGTAACTAAATGTGGTCATAAGGACAGCACTGTTCTGCCAGCTAGTCCTCACAAAAGTAAGGTTTTTTTGACCCTTGAAAAAGCTTCACAGCCGTCTTCTGCAATGAATGTGCCTGAGCAGCATTGCTGCTTTGCTGTTCCTGGCAGCATGGGCTGTGCTGGCAGCGGCAGCAGCTCGCAGGCTGGTGGGCAGCTCACAGTGACAGCAAAGCCTTTCTCTGCATGGGCTGTGCTTGTCGTGGATGAGGGGCAGAGGCTGAGGCACCCTCCCAGCAGTGCTGGGATGCTCACCACCCGTGCCACTGCTTGCTGGATGGCTAGTGCTCCATCAGTGTCACTGAGCGTGTGGCATGATGGATGCCTTTCTTAAGAGGGTACAGTCTGAAGGCCTTGGAAAAGTCTGTGTTTGAGAAAGACTTGAAGGACAGTGCAGAGGAATTAACCTGCTGATGCCAAGGTGGGAAGAGTATGTGGGTAAGGGGTCCCTGAAAAAGAGACCTTGCATGTGAAGTGAAACAGGCACAGAGAATGCTGAGAGTGAGAAGGTAACACAGGAGGGAGATGAGAAATAAACTTCCATGAGGTCTTTAGCTTGAGGGTAACAAAGCTCAGAGGCTTGTAAAAAGCTCTCAAGAAGGAATGGGGTGTAATAAGAAAAGATTTAGGAGGGATTGTATAAGGACTTGTTAAATGTTTATTGCACCTCTTGATTAAAGTCTTTTATTTAAGATGGTTTAGACTTTCCCTCCCAAGAAGCCTGTGTTTGATACTTTTTCTTATGAACTATTTTATGTCGTATTCCCAATTCCAACACTTTGTTGTGGTGTTGGAGAGGATCACATTTTTCCACGTTGCACTCTCTGCACTGCAAGCTGCTCTGCTTTATGCAAACTTCCTACCTTGGCAGTTGCTGGCAGGGATTTACCCACTCAGTGTATCGTTTCTCTTGTGGTTTGGTTCCTCCTGAAATTACAACCTCTTTCCTGGCTTGGAGGCAGCACCACAGCTCCCAGTTCAAGTACTGTGCTGTGTGCAGTACTGCCCCAACTTTCCTTGCCAAAACATCTCCCTCATGTGTGAGAACTTTATTAACGAGTGTATATATTATGGATTCCAGCAGCAGAAAAGGTCACCTATTGTGCTAGGCTCTATTCAGACTTTCTCTCTCCTGGACAGATTCTGCTCCAAATGGATGCTGGCCAGGTCTGGGGTGCAAAGGGGAGGGAGGTTGTGACACTTAAGCAAAGTTTGCAAAAGTTGATGTTGTGATTTGATTTATCCAGGAAGATATTTGTTTGTGGTTTTGGTGTATTTTAGGACTTGTTTGTTTGTTTGTTTGTTTTGTTTGTTATGTGAGTGGAAGGCAGAAGTGAAAATGAACTGGGTTTCTTTTGGACTTCTGTTTATCTTCAACCAGTGTGTCAGGGGCAGATGGTAAAAGAAAGGGCAAGTCATTAACATTTTGATGCCTTTGAAGGAAAACTGGTTTTCTCTCCACTGCTCTGGGGATCCATGGCTTAGCAGTGCCTTTTCACTCCCAGTGCTGGGCTGAGGCTGCTGCCTGCCCCTCTACAGGCATCCCAGCTCTGCCGTGATCTCAAGATTCCCAAATTCCAGGAGCTACCACTGGAGCTTGTGATGCTCAGGAGCTCAATTTACTCTGAAACCCCAGGCAGAGTATTGCCAGCTGCCGTTCTCCAGGCAGGGCAGCTCCATGGGTACAGAAAGGCAAAGCTCTGTGAGCAGTATTGGGAAAGCAAAGGAAAGGAGATTTGAAGGCTTCCCTCACTCCGTCCCGTTTTGCTGGTGTGTTTGACTTTCCACTGTTTGGTAGTGATACTAATTCTTAAAACCCTTGGTTGTAGCTTAGGATGACTGGATGCCATTTGTGTGGGGAGAGCCGAGATTTCAGTGTCTCATTTCTTAAATCAAAAAGCAAAGTTACTGAAGGGACCAATTTGTATTCTGCTTCACACTGATTTAAGGCAGCATATAAATCATCTGGTAGGGTAAGTAAACTTGCTCTCTCCTTTAACACAGAACATTGTCTTGCCTTATCCTTGCTGGACTGTGTTTTCTCATTCTCATTTCCCCTCATCTTATTACTAGGGTAAATAAAACCTTTGGAAATAGTCCTGAGTTTCTCCTCCTCGAGCTGACAGAGTAAATAAATATCCAGCCAAGGGCAGTGGTCAAACAGATCTTCCAGGTGGGGGAGTTTGGATGGAAAGTCACCACTTACGTGCCCTGAGGCATGTCTTTGCTCTACCTTTGGGAGGTTTGAGGGTTTTTAAATTTTAAAATTCAGCTGTGGAAATAATTTCATTGTGCTGTAGAGATTGGGAAACAGTGTTATTTCCCCCTTACTCCTCCAGGTGTGTTTCTCAGAGACAGTTTCTCATAGCGGTCTCATACCAATTTTAGTGCTGGAACAGGTCAGGACTGTTGTGCTTGGTCTCCTCAGGCGCCTAGACAATGATGTTTAGGGACAGACTAGAAGTGATTTTTCTTCTCCTTTTGTTAAGTCCTCCCTGATTCTGACACGTCTAGAGCTTAGTTCTCTTATTTTCCATACCTTAGAAATGTCCAGCAAAGTGTTTTCTGAATTCCTTATCTTCTAAAAATTTGTGTAAATAAGCAGCATTTTCTTTCAATAATGAGGCAGGGGCTGGTGTGTTACCTCTGGAAAACAGCTGATAATCTTCCTTACATGGATTTGCCCCAGTAGCATTTTTTGACTGCGAGTTTCTCGAGTGGCAACCACGGTCAGATCCTTCAATCTTCAGCTACTTAAATCATTGCAGTTTTGTAAATGCTGAAGTAATAAAAACAGCAAGTCATTTATTTGCCATCTGCATGCAGAAAAACCCACAGTGATGTTTAGTGTGCAATGATGAATGGAAGAACAAGGGATGTTGAGCTTTGTGGTGGAGCAGTAAGCAAGCTGATGAAGTGCTGCTGGGTGGTAGGCTGAGAGGTAACACACCTGGTTTTATTTTTAGTGTGCTAATTCAAATGGTTTAAAATTGTCTGAATGTACATAGGTGGATTTCGTGTGGGAGTCATATGCAGGTTTTAATCTTACAGGCAAGATTATTTTGGTAAAAGAGTGTTGAAGTTAGAAGCCCCTAGGGATGCTGGCATGTCCATTTAGTCTCTGAAGGGAAACACATGGAAAGGGAGAGGAAAGCTGCTCCAAGCTTGATTTAACCACGTGAATCTTGCAAAAGTATAGCTTACTGCAAAAATTACTGGTAATCAGACATGCTGTCACAAACAGACAGCGAATGTATAAGTATAAAACACTTCCACCAGGTCCATCAGGGGGAAGACAAAGAGAGTTTCAATGGGAGTTTGTATTCACAGATAATGGCTTAAAGTGGTAATTGATGCCAGCTGCATAAAATCACTAGGAAGGGCTCACCAGCTGCCTCCTTCCTTCAAGAAAAAAGGATCTACTTTTGTATTACTTCATGAGAATGACAGTCTCTTGCCTCAATCAGTTTTAATTTTCTGCTTTTGTGATACCCTTGCCTCTGCAAATGGAGTGAGTGTTGGTGGTGGTGCAGTGCATGTTGTCTGCAGGAGGTGACAGACCTTCCATCTCTGAGGCTGGCTCACATGTCCAAATCCCAGGACGGCTGCCAGAACAGTCGGTGTCCCGAGGAGGATCCCTGCAGCAGGCTGCAGCGTGCCCTCCCTGAGGCACGTGTGTCTGTAAGGAGATCTGTGCGGAAATGGCCTTATCCGGTGAGACTTTTGGGTGGGATTCATCTCGCCCTGATGCAAGACATCTGCAAGATTGGTGTCTGGATCTTGGCTGATGACCTCACCCTCCTTTTGTAGTCAGTGGGGAGAAGTAAACACTGGTAAGGGTGCACATTGTTTGGCCTCTTTCAGGTGTCCACATTCGGATGAAATGAGCTGTACTCTGGAAAAAAAAAATGCTCCTGAATGTGGAACAGAACAATTTTGGTCTGGCCAACTTCTTTTTTTAAATTTCTTTTTTTTTTAAAAATCTTCCACCAATTGCTGCACCATACTGATGCTTCAGTCTTTTCTGTGCTGATTAATCCTCATAATAGTTCCTGTCGCCACAAAGTCTTCAGGACTCATTGCCAGGGAGTTATCGATCCACACTAAGTAAGTGGAGTCTTCCAAAGCCTGGCAAAAATAACTAAATCAATTTATTATTGTAGACTGGATTTTGTACTGGATTGAACTGTAGGTGAGGTGCTGTTTATGTTGTGGACAAGTGCTTGAAGGCGGCTGAAATATGAATGTAGGACCATTGTCAGCTGTAGTTCAGGGAGATACTTGGGGAGATACTGCTGCAGGGAGATATTGCTGCAGGTCTTTGAGCAGGTGCTGTGACAGGCTCAGTGGAGAGCTGAAAGAACAGTAATTGTCTACGGTCTGCTGGCTCTGCGTGTGCCTTTTTTGTTGTTTGTTCTTCAGGATATTTTATTCATGGGGGGTGGGAGACTGGGATTTTTATTTTATTTTTCAGAAATAGATCCTGTTTAAGTATTGCCATTTTGACTGCTGTTACAATAAATAAACACAAACAACCTTTAGAACATCCTGCCCATTGTATTGTAAAAGCTATTGTGTTCATGTGCTGAGGGTAGGAAGTAATTTTTATCTAAAAAGTCAGTTCAAAATAGCAGATAAATCCAGTTATACATATTAACCTATCAGCAATTAAGTCCCAAAGCATCAAGTTTAACAATGTTCCTGTGGAATTTTTTTTTTTGCCTAAATGCACAGTTCAGAGATTCGGTGTAATACATGCATGTATTCCTGCTCTCTCTCTCTTTTTTTTTTTTCATATAGTCTGAGTAAATAAAAAATCATTCAACAGCAAGGACAACAGAAGCAGCTGAGGAAGCACCAAGTTAGCTTTTGGCTCAAAAAGCTTTTCTGACAGCGCTTTCTCCCAGGGCTGCTGTTCACTGGGAACTTTGATTTACAAGATTCTTTTACTGTATTGTTCAGTGTTCCAGTATTTTACTTCAAAGATGCATCCTGAAAAGATATGAGAGTGGTTTATCCCTGGTGCATTTTGGGAATTCTGTCATAAGAATTTACAAGTAAGCGTTGCACCCCACTATTAGAGTATTTGAAACAGTTGTTAGCTTTGTAGCAGAGAGTGGCCCTGTGTACTGGTGTGTATAAACAGTTAACATGTAGCTAGTGTTAACATCTGCCTATGTCATGAGTAGGATATTTGATTGCTAGCATGGTACAAATTGCAAGGAAGTTTAAGGCTTAAAATTTTATCATATGATCAGCTTTGACATCACAGGATAATCAGAATATGTGCTACTGTTCCCATCAGCCAGCAAAGCTAGGGAGAAGAAGTTTTGGGTTCTTCCTGGAGTCAGTTTAAGGTAGACGTTTTCCTGCTTGGATATCTATGGATATAAAATTGTGGAGCAGAAAGGGATATCCATCTGCCTTTTAATTTGTTGCCTTGATAGGTGCTTGAAGAAGACTCCTGCTGTCTAGGTATGGGAAGAGAGAGTTGGGGGTGGGTTGGTGTCTGCTCCTTCTTCTGTTTCTGCTGGTTGCCGGCTCAGACACCACCTCAAAGAGTGTGTGGATCCTTCCATGCAACATGTCCTACTGTCACTTCAAAAGCTGGTTGTGGGTGTTTTAAGGAGTGGTTTCATTATGTTACCCATTTCAGCTCTTTGGAGGGATGACCTCCCTTCACCTGAGCTGGTCTTTGCTTGGCACCTTGCTGGAGCTGGGGGAGCCAAGGGAAATCCTTCCTCTGCCTTTGTGTCTCAGCATCCTGTTTACTGCCTGGGCTCCTGGCCTGTTCTTCCTGATGCACTTGCTCTTCCTCCACAGAGGCAGATGGAGGAGGAGAAGGAAGCCTGTGCACGAGGCAAATGCCTTTTTCTTGCAATAAGGAGAATTCCTGATCTCCACCTCTGTTTTCCTGTGCCAGTCCCATGCTGGCACCAAGATGGGAACCTGCCTTGGCAGCAAGTTTCACAAAGCCACTGTCTGGCATTTAAATAGAACTCGTTGAAATTTCCAAAATTAAAGGAGAAAAAATGAGGAAGATGGAAATAATACTCCTCTGTCACAAAATTCCCAGCCTGCTAGCTATGGATTTGCTGAAAGTATTACAAGCATAGAGTTTTTGAAACAGATTATGTTCCATCACTGGGGTCAAATCCATTGCATCTTTTATCTGTTTTTCTGCTCTACTGAAAACTTGGAAAAGGCTTGTATTAGACCATCTCAATAGAGAGGGTTTTGATGGCATGAACATCAGAGGGGTTTACTGAACATGATGCTGGTATAAATTGAAGTTGAGAAAAAAATCTACGTGTCTGAAAGTCAAGTATAAATCAATAATGCTTGTGGCATATTAAACATATGAGGGTTTGTTTTATTTTTTTTCCAAAGGATGAAGAAGAAGAAATCAAACTGGAGATTAATATGCTTAAGAAATACTCTCATCATAGAAATATTGCAACTTATTATGGTGCTTTCATTAAGAAAAGTCCTCCAGGACATGATGACCAACTGTGGGTAAGCAGATTTTTTTCAAGCATGTTCCTAAGACTTTCCCTATTGGATATAGATGGATGATGAGAGAAATAGCACTTTATGGAAAGACAAACTAAAGGAGTTTGGTGCTTGCCTGAACTGCTAGATAAGTGAATGACAGTGGCTAATCACACATCCTTAAGAGGATATCTGAACCAAGATTTGCTATAAGCAGTGGATTTGTTCTTTAAGTAACTTTTTTCCCCTGTTTCCCAGATGGATAGTAACATGTTTCATAGGAACAAGACAACTGAGCTGAGCAGTAAGAATATGTGACTGTAAAAAGAGAGCTACACTTGAGATTGTCCCCATTACATTTTTCTTCCCACCTCATCTACACCCTCTAGAGGACTGAAGTTTGGGGTTGAAATGGCAGGGTGCATGTTCTTCCATAAATAAATGGAAGTTAAAGGATAAGAAGTGTTACAGTGATGTGATCAGTTTGATTCCTTTAGCATTGGATGTGCTCTTACTGCTAATGCATTTTGCATAGCTGAGCAAATCCAGATTCCCAGCATTAAATTACAGTGATTGAATTAGTCCTTGAAAATGTGGTAACTAATGTGAGACATACTCCGTACATGCCTGACACACACTGAAGACATTTGGTTGAATCCATTTTCCAGGGAGAGATGTAAAATATATTCTCTGCTTCATAAGAGCTTCCCAAATCAGTGCTGTAACCTGATTATTTTGCTTTGCTAAACAGCTGAGATCTGTGTTTAATGTTGGTTGTACACTGATACTTGTTTTGCAGCTTGTTATGGAGTTTTGTGGAGCTGGCTCTATCACAGACCTTGTAAAGAACACGAAAGGGAATACCCTGAAAGAAGACTGGATAGCGTATATCTCCAGAGAGATTCTCCGGGTAAGGAAAATAGTCTGCCCCACGCAGGAACAGTCTTACAGAGACGTAGCCTGGCTTGAGGTTCTGCAAGAAGCTGTTTCTGATCAATCCCATTAGCCACGTCATCGCTTGGAGAGTGCATAGGAGCAGATAGATGTCTGCTCCACATCATTTAACGTGGTGTGAGTTGTACTGTATTGTAGCAGAAGCTTTGCAGAAAATTGCAATTTCTAGTCATGAGAAGTCAATAGAGAAGCCAGTGACCTTACCTACTGCAGAAGCTGTGAAGCAGTGTCCGTAACACCTGAGGCTGAAACAGTGTTGGACCACAGTAGCATACAGAATGGGCTTTTCTAAATATGCTCGCAGCTGCTTTTTTCTCCTCCTAATCAAGACCATGGAGGAAGAGCTGTTGGCTCAGGCCAGCAGTCAGGACTTCAGTGCTGTGATGTGCTCTCATCTTGTGTTACCCTTGCAGTCTGTCTAGAGCAAGCAGCTCTGTCACGTGTGGCTGTCCCCTGTGTGGTGCTCGCAGGCGGCGCTGCAGAAGTTTTTCAGGAAGAGGACTGCAGCTTGCCAGTTGTTCTAAAATTGCAACTTTAACTAATTACTCTTAATATTTAATTTCCAGTTGGTACAGTTTAAGTGCTTTTTGAATTGGCATTTGTTTTGCTTCACTAACTAAATCTAGGATGGTTTTCCTCGTGCTTCTTTGTAAAACAAATTGCCTCCTACCCATACCACCACACAGTATGTTTGTTCAATTGCTTAATCATAAATGAAGTTCTGAAGGGCTTTATGTTAAAGGAAATGAGCCCTGGCTCTTGCATAAATCAGTGCTGCTGTTGTCTGTGTTACACATTTGCTCTGCCTTGGAAATTTTTAAGATGGGGATGGAGATAGTTCTGGTCTCTTGCTCTAATTTCAAATGCTAGAGGAGAGTCCAACTGCTGGTGTTTGACTGGTGCATTTCAAGTTGTTTACAAAGTTGTATTTCAAAACAAATGGTTAGCATGCTTTAATGTGAGGAAAACTAACTTCTGCAGGACTACCTTATCCTTGATTTGAGAGACATGTGGGCTTGGAGGTATTCCATGCTATGTTGCATTCATCCTAGATCCTCCTTAGATAAAGCAGTCAAACACTTGCTGAGAAAAGGAAAAAATTATTTACCTCAGCAAAGAGTTAGGAAAAACTATTTTCTCATTCCAGTGAGAGATTTGCAAAAGGAGCATTAATTACTGACCATCAGGAACTGGAATATCTGAAAAAAAGCAATGCTAAACTAACATTGCATTGAGAGGTTTCAAACCCTGATTCAACACAGTTTGTCAGAGGTGGAGGAGAGAGGTCATGCAACACAAAGTTAGGAGGAGCTAAAGTGCCAAAGATTGGTGTAGGTGGAGAGACAAGTTGAGGGCTGACCCAGTGGATCCTTGTGTGGTTGGAAAGGTCTGGGGACTGCAGGAAAGTGGAGACACGCCCCTCTCTCTCCTCCCAGCCCTCTGCAAGCCCAAATGTGTTTTTTCAGTAAGGTTAAATGGTTCTCTGGAGAGAACAGACGATTATCTCTCTGGCTGGGTCGGAGTAGCAGAAGGCTTTAAAAAATATCCTGTGTGAAGCTGTGGAAAAGCCTTCATTCCTGTGAAAAATAAGACCACACTTAGCATTAGCAGTCAGTGAAGGGTCTCGGGGACATCAGCGTTCACTTGATTTGCTTGTGAGGTGTGGAAGAGAAGCTGTGGATGTTGTTTTTCTGTCACACTCATTAACTGTTTTAAAAAAGGAAAGCAGCCCAATGGTTATGTAGGCAAACTGGTAAATGATCAGTTAATGAGGAACATGTGTTAAGAAATGTTTCTCTACAGCAACCATTACTCTCGTAACCTCTTGCAGCTGTAAAGGTTGTATTTCTTTATTTTTCACAAAACATTAAAAGACTATGAGGGCAGCACGAACAGGCGAGATGATCCCACTGGAGACTACAAATTTCCAAGCAGAAAAGTGAGGAGAACCCAAAATACAGGCAGTTGCTAAGAGGGTAGCCTGTTGTTCTCCCAATTACATTAGTAAAATGCAACATATGTCTTTCTCAGCCCTCCCTCCACATGGCTAATGCTTTGGGGCATGCATCCAGGTGCTGTCTCAACAAAAAGCACCGTATGCCAGGAGGTTTTGTTTCCTTGGAAAGTATAACGCTTGTGCTTTTTTTTTTTAACTTTTTTTTCCCTTTGCATTTTTTTTCCTGAGGTACAATTATCTGGCTTCATGTTTATGGAGGCTAGAGAAGAGAACTGCAGTTTTGCAGTATAGCCTGTCTTTATCATCTGTCCCCCCACCTCCTTCTCGGGGGTGCATATATAGATGTGGATGCTGCCTCCTTTCTCCTTCCACCCCCCTTCCCAGCTAAATTCTGTGTGACCCTGTGCATGTCAGAAGTCAGTGGCATACACTGACACTGATGTAATTTCAAATGTAATTGCATGGAGACTTTGTGGGAGCTGAAGTTTCTTCACAGGACAGCTGGGAGGTGTTTGCACAGTGCAGATGTTGGGCTGTGTGTAGGTACTGTGTGTGTATGATCTGAGGTCTCTGCTCCATCACCAAAAGCTGGCTGGGGGGTGTGCTGTAGGTCCCATTGCACCCAGTTGCAAGAGGTCACAAGGCACAGTGCTGTGACCTTTGGAGCTGCTGGGTATGAGTAGTCTGTTGCTGAGCCAAGACCCTAACTCTGAACATCCTCTCCATCTTCTCCTTAATGCAGGGGTTGGCGCATCTTCATGCCCATCATGTGATTCACAGGGATATCAAAGGGCAAAATGTGTTGTTAACAGAGAATGCAGAAGTCAAACTTGGTAAGTAGGTACTCATGTCCACTTCCTCATTTGTTCAGCCTTTGTTTTTATGATGTTCCCAAATTAATTTCATCCTTTAAGAGCCCTGCAACGTGTTTTATAGCATGAGTACTCCGTCAGTGGTTCCCTGTGGGTTGACAGCCTGCGTGTATTTCCTCCTGCTTGGAGAGGATGGAGCACAGGTTGTTGTTGAGTTTGGTTGGACGATGTTGATTTTCATGCCAGAATTAGTGCAGGGATCATTTTGTTTCCCCCACTGAGCTGTGTGTAACTTGAGTCTGGTCTGATTCACTTTATTCTGGACTTGGGAAGGGACAGGAGTCTCTCTTGTATTTGGCTTTAATTAAAATAGCACCTGCTATTCAGGTTCTGGACACAAAAATATGATCTGGACAGCGCTCTCAAGGGAGCTGTGGCATTGAATTCAAAACACAGTTCCAGCTCTGGCATGCCTGCCGAAAATCGTGCTCATCCCTGGCCTCATCTCTCCTGCCAAGTGGACATACTCTTTTTTTCTCTCTAATTTGTCTCTTTCAGTTAGCGCACATGTCAACCTTCTGTGTTTGTATCACTCTAAACTCGCCACCTTTTTTTCATTAAATATAGAGCCATGCTGAAGCCCTCCCACCCAGCCCACATCCCTTCTGGTTTGCATTACACCTTCCTGCAGCGTGAGGCATGGGAAGTTGTCCCGGCTGCTGGAGGAGGAAGCTCATGGGAGAGCTTTCCTTTGTTTGGTCCAAAATGGAGCACAGTAGCTTCCAAACCATTGCTTCCACTGAGCTTGTCTACAGCAGTTTGTCAGCGTCTCTCAGATGGTGGATGCAGTGAAGCTGGCACAGCCCTCTTAGGGCAGATGCAGTTACTGGTATGGGAAGACATGTAGCACTGTGGTCATGAGCAGGGCAAAATGAAAGGCAGAAAACACCTTTGTAATGTAATTGCTTTGTAAAGGAATGGGCATCTCTTTTGCAGCCTGTGTGCATGTGTACTCAAAGTTAGCGCTTCCTGAATAATCCGCATCTTTTGCTCTCGCTGATGTTTCTGCTCTGTGCGTTAAAGCAGAGAGCAGCTCGCTGAACAACACATTATTTTTGCTGTCCAGTTTTAGAGCAGGAAAAGAGGTGAGCTGAAAGGGACGTGTTTATGCATGCGATTTTCCCATATCATGAGAGGTACCTTTGGGAAGTGGCTGGTTTTGTACAGGCAGAGGTGCTTGGCTTCACCATGTGGGAAGGGGATAAACAGCCCTTTCTCAGGCTCCCAGGCAGTCCTTCTGCAGCTGTGCTCTCCCTTCTGTCCAGGCAGACCAGCGAGGGGTACAGGAGAGGTGATTGTAAGCTGCTGTGTGCCTTGGCACTTGTGCCCAAGCACGTTGTGTGCGAACCATGAGGGCTCGCTTGCCTCAGGATTAATTGTCTTATTTCTCTTCAGCATGGTCTTCCCACGTGGAACATCTACAGGGCTTTATTTTCAAATCACTTTGCAAAAGTAATCATTGCGTTATTTTTCCCCTCTTATTTCATTTTACTCTTTTCCCACGCACAGTGGATTTTGGTGTGAGCGCTCAGCTGGACAGGACAGTTGGCAGGAGAAACACTTTTATTGGGACTCCCTACTGGATGGCTCCAGAAGTTATTGCCTGTGATGAGAATCCAGATGCTACGTATGATTACAGAGTAAGAGACCCGTTCAAAGAAAAAACCCAAAACATTCACTTGCAATATAAGTGTCCGTGAACTGTGGTAGTTTTTGAGACTTCTTATGCTTTGTAGGAGTAATAACTATTTTGTGTAGTTACATTCTTATTACCAAAGTGCAAGGTAAGGAGACTTTCAAATTATGACCTTTAACAATTTCTGCTTCATGTATTATTGTAGCTTTGAGATGTAAATACAGGGCTTCAGGGTGCTGTAGGTGGTCAGAGAAGGCAAAAAAGAATTTACCTGGAAATGCTTGTGCTCTCAATTCGTATAATGGTTGTACTTTAAATTGTGTTACACTGTGGCCCAGTTTTTGTGGTAACCCAGAACAATACATTTTAGGTGTTGCCTTAAATAGAACCACTGTCTGGAGAGCCAGTGAAGTACAGAAGGAACTCTTAAAACTAATTCTGATTTCAGGATACATATACATGATTTTTTTGATAAAAGTTTATCCATCACAACATTTCTTAACAAAGATCATTCTTTACATAGCTTGCTGCAAAACCATAATTGGCTTGATGGTATTTGCACTACCCTTAAGAATATTAGGTATATGTATTTAAAGTTGAGTATGTCTAGTGAAAGCATACTGTAATCTTGAAAGTTCCTCTCAGCTGACTTTAATGAGAGCAGAAGGAAAGGAAAAATGTAATAATACGATTTTTAAGAAGTCTTTACTTAGACTAATGCGTTCTTCCAACTTTAACCAAGGGCAACAAGGAGGATATCAGAAAGCCAGGGATTAAGTCCTTACAATGAATTATAGAGATGAATATCAATTATATCTTTGCTGAGACCGATAGTGTTAGCTCTCAGTCTATTTGTGTGTGTCTAAATCTTTTTAAAACACCCAGATTATTTGAATTGGTGTTTTTGTACATTTTGACTAAGATTGATCAGATTGATCTTACTTCTCTTGTATTAATTGCTTTATACATTCAGCATCTCATTGTACTAATGTTTTATATCTTTCCAGATAGAGTTGTTATTATTAGTAAGGAAGGTTTGCTATTAAATGATTTAAAAAAGCAGAAAAACTGCCTGCAATATTTGTTAATGCAGTAGTGATGTGAAAAATAACTCCTCTGGCCTCTGAAAACACCTGTTTATTGTTCCTGTTGGAGCCTGTAGGGTGGTTGCTCATAAAAAATTAATGTTTTAAAGTTTCTGTAAGATCATGAAGATGTGTAATTTAGCTTAAATGGCTGCATTTGACTAAGAGGAGTGCGCCTTGCTGGGTCTGAAAATATGATCTTTAGAAATGCTTCTGTGCTTGTAGTACATGAAGAGCTTATTTGTTCATTTTAAGTAATTTAAAAAAAAAAATCACAATTATGACCAGAAATGAAGACTGCTTCGCTGCAGAACAGCTCTCTTTCACAGTAGTAATCTCCAATATTTTGCCCATTAAGCTGTGTCAGTCTCCAAAGTTGGTTCCTTGCCAGGACTCCTCCATCCCTTCCCTGTGTTTGATCTTCATGGCTCTTGTTTGGTCTCTTCTGAGTCAGAGGTGCTGGCCAGAGATGGTACCTTGAAAGGCTGACACTGAAGGACTCTTGTTCTGTAGTGTTTTAAGCAAAGCTGAGATGTTGGGGAGGAATGTTGGCTTTGGCTGTAAGTAATGCCTGTGGTAAAGGCAGAGGTGTAAATTTTGGGAGCCTGTGGTAAAGACAGAGGTGTAAGTTTTGGGAACCTCTGCCTTTTCAGTGGTGTTGGTGACTAATTCACCTCTCCTTTCAGTGGCCCTGTATTTTCCTTTTGTTTTGTTCTTGCTTGTTTGTTTACGTACCTGAAGAACCCTTTCTTGTAGTTTTCGACAAGCCTGGCCACTTTAAATTTGAACTGATCTTTTGCTTTTATAACTGCATATCTACACACCCTGGGAATGCCCTCGTTCAGCTCTTTGTTGACAAGGGAATATTGAAAATTCTGTTGTTTCATAGGCTTAGATTTCTGGCAAATGTATTTCCCATTGTCATCATGTGAATATATTTTTATGTGCTGTTGGGAAGGGTTGTTTGCTCACTCAGTAAGAATATGTGCATGTGTTTCTGCATATACCTATGTATTATGTGACAAGCGGGATTTTACGATACAGTTACAAGATGAAAGAGGCTTCTATTATTTAAATAGCCGTGGTATTTGGTTTCAGCCTCACCTACAGGGCCTCTCTAAATAAACAGTACTCTCTTACTGTGTGCATGGGTAAATCCACCTACTAACATCTGGTGTCTCTCTTTTTGTGCAGAGTGACCTTTGGTCGTGCGGCATTACGGCCATAGAGATGGCAGAAGGAGCTCCCCGTAAGTGATACCTGTGCTTCTCCAGTGGGCTCCTGAAGGCTGAAACATACACTTGGGCCATGCTGCTTGTAATCTAAGCCTAGCTTTGAGGTTTCTGAAAGTATCCCCATGTCATTTCTGTTCTCTTTGGTTTTGCCTGCTCTATAAATATAAAATCCCATAAATAGCAGTGCTTTTGATAAAGATAGGGTTGTGTTGAAACACTACAGTGCAGACTGCAGTAATTTAATTTCTATACCAGGAGTATTTGGAAGCTAATCGAGTGTCTAACTTCCTTCCTATGGGTAGTATATTGTGTTTTGGAGTTGTGTCCCACTTTGTCTGTGGACTGGCCTGAAATACCGAAACCTCAGCTGGGGAGAGGGTCACTGGGGCCTTGAGGAAACAGATCTTAATGAAAAAAGCATTTGTAGCAGCTATTTCTGTGTTGGCTTTCTGTTGGTCTGGATAATGCTAACATTGCTTCTCCTTTTGTTTCCACTCATCGGTGGGTGGTGTTAATCTTCCTTAGCAGGCACATGGCTTAAACTGTAAATCCTTCTTCAGGACAAAGCACTGAATTTAGGTATTCTCAAGCAGGGGTCATTATCGGTTAGTTTGGATTTGAGAGGAAAACTTGGAAACCAAAAATGCCCAACTTTTTAATGGGTTCTTTTCCTTTCACATAGTTCTTTCAGAATATAAAGGCAAACAGCAGATGTGTGAGGAGGACAGAAACCTTTGAAAATAAGTTAGGCATGGTCTTTTGACTTTTAATGATAATTTTTATGAAAGTCCTTACTGATCTTACAAATATACTTACCCTCAGCTGGAGCTCTGTATTTAAAAAATAAGAGCCTAAGGTACCTAAGAGCAAGTTAATTTTTTTTGCACATAAAAATCTACCACCACAACACAGCCCAGCTTGAAATGTCTTTGAGATAATCATGTTGAAATAAAGCACTGATATTTCCCAGATAAAAATTGGTCATTTCATTGTAGCTGCTGTCTGATTTTGTTGTTGTTCTTATTGACTTTAATGTAAGATTTAAAAATCAAATCACAATGATCTTGCATTGATTCGTGTTTTAGGAGGCCTGATGGTTTGGGGTTGTTTTCTTTTTCCTTCCTAATTGTATGTTTGTATGAATGTCCAAGTGAGAGCTGCTCCCAGGACACTTCAGCCAGCGCTGTATTAAGTGCACTACCTCGTTTTTGCCTTACCTTTTTGTTCAGCACGTGGGGCTGCCTGGATGGCTTTCAATTAAAAGCAAGCATAGAATTGGACAAGAATATTTGTTCATTTCTAAACCAAAGCAGAGCTTGGCCCGTCTTTGTGTAAAAGCACAAGAGTGGCATTTAAGAAGTAAGCAAAGATCCTCTGTAAGTGCTGAACAGCTCTTGTCCTCTGGTACGTGGGCTCTACCTCCTCCTCCAGTGGGAACTGAAGAGTCCATCTCTGTGTTTGGTGGTCTGCAGGGATCCATAGGGGCTTCTCTGCCAAGATTGTGTCCCCTTTTTTTTGAAGCCAGAATTCTCACACATCAGTCTGTTTCTCCTGAATTTCTGTGGTGTGGTAAATGTCACCTCATCCTGCAGTGATCACTCAGGCTGAGACTGAGGGTGTAAGAGATCAAACATAGCAAGATGATTAAAACATTGCTCCGAGAGACCCTTCTTGGGCTGCCTCTCTCCCTGCTCCCTTGTTTCCCTGTGTTGACTCTGCCATGTTGCTTTGCTGTGGAGCAGGAGGAAAAGCTGCCCAACATTGATCCTGGTCTCCCACTAAATGTCCACTGAAACAAACAGGACTTCTTTGGACAAAAGTTGTGGGTTTGCATTTCAGTTCTGCAGGCAATCCTTTTGTGTGATACAGACCCTCCCATGCTTCAAAACTGTCATGCCTTGAAGTAAAGAAAATACCCAGGTCTGGAGAGTAAAAATGAAGCACCCTCCATAATGGGAGAGAAGGGCAGGTAGAAGGAAGATTGTATTAAACAGTAACTCTCATTGTTCCCTTCCACCATCATCATCTGCCAATATTTTATTGACTGGAAAGTAAGTCAGATGACTTGGGGCTGGAGGAGGGCCGTGCTCAGATGCTCCCATCTTGGTTGATTCTGGAGGTTGATCCATGCTTCACTCTCTTTCTCTTTTTGGGCTGCCAGTGGCACTTTGAGCTATGGAGTAGTTGTCATTTTGGGCTAATTCCATTTAGCTGTGTTGCTGCCTGCACCTGCTGCATGGGTGTTTGGGATGGTGGGAGTTGTTGTGGAAGCTGAAGTCATGGCACTGACAGAGAGCAACTAATCCAGTGTCTGTATGTCTCTGTTTCATTTTGTTTTCTTCCCTTCAGCACTTTGTGACATGCACCCCATGAGGGCACTCTTTCTGATACCCAGGAACCCTCCCCCACGGTTAAAATCCAAGAAATGGTATGTATTAGTTATATCTTGCTTGTAGCCTTGTGTAGCGTGAAGTTTTGTCATATTGTGTACAGTTTTGTTAACCCTTCCATAGAAATGTAAAGCAATTTAGGTTAGCAAAAATCTCTGTTATCTTCTGTGCCTCTGAATCAAAGCATGAAATAAAATGCATGCATTATTTAGTTCTGTTTGTCCCAGAGAAATTCCATCTCAAATTGTGTGAAAATAAATACCAAAGTTTTATTTTCTTGGCAGAGCAGCATCTGTATAAAGGTGACAAATGGATGCATGTTTTAAAATATAAACTCCTGCAGCACTCTTAACATGCAGTATGTTTTCTCAGATGTATCATAATACAGAAACAGAACAGTGCTATGGTGTTCTAGTTGCTAAATAGAAAGGAGCTATTAAAGCTAATGAAGGCTTTTACTGTAATTATTGTAAACGGTTGGAATTGAGTGCCTGCTTCTTGCCAGCTGAGAAGAATCCATTAGTATCAGAGGATTTCCTCCCAGTTACTGGTTACAACTGGCACATATGAAACAAAAATACTCGCTAGAAAGAGGTTTCTTATAGATTGAGTGTGATATGGGATGCCGTGATCCTGTCAAAATAATGAAGTGGTTTGACTGTGTATTCAATATCAACATAGTATAAACTTGGCTTGCTTGCTGGGCTTGGTCTTTACCTGCATTGACTTTATTTATGCACTTGTATACTGTCAAGGCATCGCTCTCTCTTACTTGCCTTCTGCATATATTAAGGGAATAGAGATGCATGTATGCCATTTGCATTAGCCTTTCATTAACCTTTTTATGTGAAATAATAACATTCAAGGTCTGAGGAATGAAAAAATCGGAACAACCAAGTTATGTTGGATTCGGCCTTTTTATTACAGTAGGGAAGTGAACTGATGGATGGAAATCACTGTTTTTGCTCTTAACCATGTAGTGGGGATGTTTGCTCTCCAAGCACTGGAGCAGGTTGAGAGCACCTACCCATTAAAAAGCAGCTCTGGTCCAAGGCAGTGCTGCTGTCAATCAACTGCTTTGGTAGTGTGCTCAGTGGCAGCTTATGACAAGGTAGGCCAAACAATGACAAAGTTGTAGAATTGTCATAGAATGGTGTGGGTTGGAAGAGACCTTAAAGATCATCTAGTTCCAACCCCTGCCATGGGCAGGGATGGCATCCACTAGTTCAGGTAGCTCAGGAACCCATCCAACCTGGCCTTGAATGCTTCCATGGATGGGGCATCCACAACGTCTCTGGGCAACCTGTTCTAGTGCCTCACTGCAGTTTTGAGTATTTCCACTATTGGATTTTGGCAGGTGGCTGGTTTGGTGACTTCTTTCTGGAGAGATCCTCTTGCAAGAGTTCAAATGAAGCGCAGATTTTGGAAGGTGGTGCTGCAGCTTAGCTAACTCCCATACCCTGTCACCTTGTGCTGTGTGCAGGAGGGGTTTAGTTTAGTTCATGCCCTTAAATTGTGTCAGGGAGAATTTAAGCCAAAGTGCCTGTGTTGAATAGACAACACTGACCAACACCCACCTGTTGTTCTATAAAAAATTTTTTGTGTGTGACTTTTAAGGTAAAAAATAAAATAATCTTAAATTCTGGCAGATCTAACTCTGTGAGCCCAGGTGCATGCAAAAGCAGTGTGGTGCTGCTTGTGTCAGGAGAACAGCAGACACAGTTCTCCTGACTTGGAGTATGGCTGTCTGGAGCATGGGTAGGTGGAGACACACCAGAGCTGCCCTGCCTCTGCTGCAAGCAGGCTGGATTCTATCCAGCTCTGATCCAGAAGCAGCCAGGCTGGGTTTACATGCTTTACCTCACTCACAGATCCTGACTTTCAGAGCAATTCTGCCTCTGAAAGAGGACACATTGCTGTGAGGCTGCTCCTGAGCGCTCCAAGTATGTTCATGTCATCCTGTGTCCCTGAGCCCTCTGTCCCTCCAGCCCAGTGCTCAGCTGGAACACACTCAGATCTGTTTAGGAGGTACACTTGCAGACAGCACTTGTACTATCTTCTGGGACATGATGCTCTTTGAGGAAGTGGATTTGAGGAAGAACAGGAAAAAATGCTTCAGCTGAGTTTGAACTCTCATCTTCTGCTTTGTTTTGTTTTTTCCTTCCTGCTTTCTCAGGTCGAAAAAGTTTTTCAGCTTTATAGAAGGTTGTCTGGTGAAGAATTACATGCAGCGACCTTCTACAGAACAACTGTTGAAACATCCCTTTATACGTGACCAGCCAAATGAACGGCAAGTCCGAATCCAGCTTAAGGACCATATAGACAGGACCAGGAAGAAGAGAGGAGAGAAAGGTATGCAGCTTCTAAAAATCAAATCTTTGCGACTCGTCAAAAATGCCTATTTTTGTCCTGCTTTGCATTCTAAATATCCACCCCAAGAGAAGCTCCTCTAGCCCAAATCCTTAAAAAGTTCTTTTTTAATTCATAGTTTGACTATCAGAAGGCTTTGTTTTGCTCTGTCCTTTACAGAGAAAGCATCAATTTCAAGTGCTGCATTTTCTGATACATTGCATTTACTCACTTGTTGGCCACTGGCTCTTCCATGCAAGCATTAAATAGTATTTAGGAGGATATTGGCATATGTGCCTTTCCCCTCTTTAGTCTGTGATAGGTTCATTACCTGGAATGATGACATAAATCAGATTCACAGGAAATAACCCATCACAAGAGCTGTGAAGCAAATGTTTTGGGCAGCCTTTTCTCCTCATTCAGGTGATGCTAAAGTTCTCCAGGTGTCTTGTCTTACATGTAAAACCTGGTGTTCAGAGAATTTGCTGGAAGTCTTCTCCAAACCACTGTGCTGCTGGGAAGATGAGCTAATATATATAGAATGAGTTCTAGGCTCTGTGATAGATCTCACTGAAGGGTACAGAAGCTGATTTACTGAGGTGCTACTGCAACTCCCCACTGCCCTAAAATCCAAGTACTATCCAGGCCTTTGTTTCTTTCCTGTTAGATGAGACGGAGTATGAATACAGTGGAAGTGAGGAAGAAGAGGAGGAAGTGCCTGAACAAGAAGGAGAGCCAAGGTAATAATTGCTTTTGGGATGGCTTTGGGCAGTCCATGCCAAGTAAGCCTAAAGGTCTGTGATTATAAATCAGCATGCTAAATTTCTGTCTCTTATTAAGTGAATGCACAAACCACTCAAAGGGTTTGAATACCTATGCTGTGACTGTTAAAGGTTTGAATGCTCCCCTTCCTATGACTTTGAGCCAACAGACTCTGGATGGAGGGAGATTTATGGCAAATTTGACTGATCAGGGTCTTCACAATGTTAGCATTCGTCCTTACTTTGCTTGGCCTCATTTCACGCCTTCCACTGAGAGCATGTATTTGACATACATCCAGTGCCTTTGCTCCTTAAGAAACGAGATTAAACTTTAACATCATGATATATTTTATTAATGTTCCCCTGCTTTGGCAAAGGTATTTAATGGCCCGTCAGGCTTTATCATACAGAAGGCTTTAACTTCCTCTTGTTGCAGTTCCATTGTCAATGTGCCTGGAGAATCAACCCTCCGACGTGATTTCCTGAGGCTGCAGCAGGAAAACAAGGAACGGTCCGAGGCCCTTCGGAGGCAGCAGCTGCTGCAGGAGCAGCAGCTCCGTGAGCAGGAGGAGTACAAGAGGCAGCTGCTGGCAGAGAGGCAGAAACGCATCGAGCAGCAGAAGGAGCAGAGGAGGCGGCTAGAAGAGGTAGAAACAGGAGCCTGGAGTTTAGGGGCAGAAGCCCATTTCCCCCTTTTGTTTCCCATTCCTGCACCCATTTAAAAAGAATTCCTTGTAGCCCCAGGATATCTTAGGAAAGAAAACATCATATGGAAATCCAGCTGCAAAAGTAGAGCGAAGCGCTTAAATTCATGCTTGGCTACTTGGATATGTCTTCCAAAGCATTTGAATATCCAGCAGCTCCTATGAAGACAACAGGAGCTGAGTTGTTTGAAGGTGTTTTTTGGGGAGGAGGCTGTTTCTTGGTCTCTGTCTAGGCTTAGGCAGATGTAGAGAAGAGGAGACATAAATTATTCCCAGGTGGATTTTTCTCTCAAGAATACTTTTTTTGGGAGCCATAACATTTTTCAGATTTCCCTTTAAAGCTTTCTCAAACGTCTGTGTTTGGCACTCATTCATGGTAGATAGAAGCCTGTTTTTTAATGTATTACTCTCTCATGCACAGTAGCTTAATGACTAAAAGCCACGTAGGTCATAAAATAATAGAATGATTTGGATTGTAAGGGGCCTTTAAAGGTAGATCTATAAATACGTTTTGCAAATCAATGTTAACATTATAATTCTGCAGGAATTACAAATATGTAAATCATACTTTTGTGATACAGTAAGTATGCAATTTCTGTACACTACTGGAAGATAAAAGAAAGTGAATGTATGTGGACAATATTGCTCTGTCATACTTTTCACCTCCTAAGATCTCGTGTGCATTTAGATATATATATTTGTAGATGGAATATGCAGCGTGAGCTTCAGAGGTAGGAGGATTTCAAAACAGCTCTTCAGGCCAGAGCTGGGTATGACACAGAGTTGAAGTGAAACCAATCCTCTGGCTCTTCAGGAAGTGCAGGGTCAAACTCTAGTTGTCCTTAAATGGCCTCTTGCTTGAGTCTGTTTCAACCTTTCACTTAGCAGTGATGGAAGAACTACACCCAGTCTGGTTTTCCAAATCCTGGTAACGTTTAATAAGGATGCAACCAGGACCAAATGTTGATTTGCATCCTGTGACCTGTTTGCATAACAAGTAACACAAAGTTCCAAATACCTTTCCAGGTCACATTATGCTCCTTATCCCTCTTTTCCAGAGTGCAAATGAGTTTAGTGCTGCTATAAGGAGGGATTGGTAGCTAAGATTCAGCCACACATGAATCCATAAGGAGGGATGAGGGGAAGGCATATAAACCCCATTTCTCTTCTGTTTCTTCCCCACTCTTCAGAGAATGCCAAGATAAACCTCATAGGACTTCCAACCATTTTTAGACCGTTTGTGGGGGGATTAAGTAATAAAAAATGGTACTAGAAAAAAATGAATATAAAATGTCGATATTGTCAAAGGTGGGCAAAAGTTGAGGTACTGCTTAACTGCTCAAATTTTTCTTAGTACAGGAGTCAATGATTTCGTTTAAATGCCCCTTTAATCTCTAAGGTTCTGCAGGCAGTATTTTTTTGTTGAGAAAGAGGATTACAATTAAATTATCTAGGTCATTTAACTTTAGTAATCAGTGCAACTCTTAAAATCTGGATTTTCCTTTTAAAATAAAGGAGCTGCTGCTGCTAGTAGTGGAAACAAAGCAAGGCACCATTTTCCCTGCATGGGTTGAACTTTTTGGGGATGTTGCAGTTACAATTGAATGAGCAAGTAGAAAGAAAAGGCAGTTACCTGAAAGTTATGTTTAATCAGTCCTGCTTTTTAAAATCCAAAATAAAACTGACAGCTTCCACAACCACAAGACAGCATGTAATGTAGATGTTATTACTGAATAAGGTTGCACGGTAAAACATGTAAAATTGGTAAGATCAAAGCTTTTTACCTTGTATGGGTCTGTAACCTCTGCCTGGTTTCCTTGAAGGCATAAATAGGAACGGTGAGTTACGAAAGTTTCCTTTTGCAGGTGATGGCGTGGGCATATTGTTCATCAAGTGCATTAAAAAAAAGGCTCACATTTAGCTTTCAAAAAAACCCCACTTAGTTCATTGGATTTTGTGTTGGAAAAATGTATGATCCCAAGTGATTTTTAACAAAACAGCTGCCAAAACAAGCTCTTTCAGATGGGGGAAGGGTGGTAGATGCATATTTAAACAAATTTAGATAAACATCAGTGTTGTGACACAATTGAAGGCCAAAATATTGAAATGTTGTCACTTTGTCCTTAACTCACCCCCCTGTTTTGATGAAGCCAGTAAACAATGAAGAGCTTGGTAATGGGAGTCAAGATTAGTGTCAGGCCTTGAAGCTCAGGGCGTTCATAAATTTGTTGATATTTTTACCAGACTTGCTTTCTCGTAATTTTTGCTTGTGTAAAGTATGTATGCATATACCGATTTAATATTCTTTGGTAGACTTTTATGCATTAGATAATCTTCCTGAACAATTTGCATATACTTCCCCCCCTCCCCACTTCCTAAATTAAAATTGAGAGCTTGTTCTTACAATGCTGGCACAGAGCCTAGACAGTTTTGACCGAGACTGTAACAGGAACGGTGTTTAGGACCTCTGCCAAAAACTGTAATTCTCAGCAGTATTAGAGAAAAGATTACTTTTTAAAAGGCAAATAGGTGACTTCTAAAAGTTGCTGTTGCAGGAACCTTGTAGTTTGTGTGGTACTGAGGAGGTGAAAATGGTGTGTGGTCAAACTACAGAAAATTACTTGACAATTTTGGGAAGGGGATTTTGTCCTACCCCCAACCCTCCTCTAAAAGACGTATAAAGACTATCAACTATGTAGGTGTTTAGGCAGTTTAAACAAGAAATCTGAGCTGTTCCTGGCTGTTTTAATGTGATTGTGTCATTCTGTTCAGCAACATGGAGACAACTGCTGGGTATGAGAAGGCATTTGAATTTGTACTTTGCAAAACTGAATCTGGCTCAGGAAATTCAGAATTGGCCGTGGTGGAATCCCTTTCTCTGTGGACCTCCACAGTTCAGGATAGCTTCATTAAATGGTGTCTCTGTCCCTGGTTATGAGAAGCTAAGATGGATGTTTTTGAAGTGGTAGGTTATAGCTACACTGGCAAGTAGCACAGTCCTGTAGAAGGAGATCATGGAGCATAATAATTAAAGTGCTGAGGACCTGAAGACTTCATGTGTTTAAAGACAGGAGGAATTCCTTTGGACTGGCTGAGGTCTAGACTCTGTGCCTGCTTGTGGTTGGAGTGCATCAGCCTGTTTAATTTCATCCAAAAGGTGTGGTTGGCACTCCAAGACATCTTCAAAATACGAAACAAAACTGGATAAGTGGAGATGTTTGGATGATTCACTTCAAAAGAGTACTCCTGATCTGAACCAAGATGCTAATGTAAATGTACCTGCAGGCAACTTTTGCCAGGGCTTTATTTCTTTTATAGAAAGGGAGCTTATTCTTATCTACTTAATTTGAATTGCTTGCAACTTGGATTGGTACTGAGTAAGAAGTTCTACTTCTGGTTTATCTCTAGTGTGGACAAAGCAAAAATCTCTTTATTAATCTTGCCAATTCTCTTTCTAAGCTGATACCAGGCTACCTAACTCTTTGTGAAAGAAATAATTAATATAGGGATCATCAATCTTCTTCTGAATATGAGACACAGTTATAATATTTTAGGAATTGAAAATGAAAGGATCTGTATCTATCTTGAGCATTTCACTGTATGAATGAGGGCCTGAATTTGTTGGTATAGATGAGCTGCATGTGTAGTTGCATTGCCCCCTCCTGGTAAATCATGCTGTACTGCATAGACTTCCAGTTTGGAGATGTCAGGTTCCATTATGAGATCATCATTATTGCACCCTAAAACCAGATAAGGAGCCAGGGTATTGACACTGTATTTTCTTTGTGGTTTTTTTTTTTTAATGTTGTTTGCATAGTAAATGCCCATTTTGTGAAATCAGTAATTTGAGACAGTATGGGCTCTGTCAAAATTTGGTTTTGGCATATCTGACATTTCTTTGAAGAGTTCTTGCCTTATTTTCTGGCTAACAGTTTGCTTCTTGGAAATAAGCTTTTCATCTGTCATGTGCAAGAAAGTTGGTAATATCATACCAAACCAAAGAAGATCTGGATATGCATCCGTAAGTTCAGGAATCTAGATCTATACCTGCTGTTTATTGGACAACAGTGTTTCATGTCAGGCCTTTTTTGTAGTGCGTGACAAAGAATTACAGTATCTGACAATCACGCAAACTAAATTTAGAAGGCAAATTTTTGTACGTAGAAATATGACATTGGTTTTAACTAATGGTTTTCCCTGTTCCTCTCCTGTCCTTTGGGCAAGCCTGAGGAACACAGTGATCAGGATCTTGGTCTCCTCATGGAAGAGTTGCTAGAGCCAGTCAGGAAGGCAACCTTGTGCCAACAGATGGATGCAAGAAAGTCAGGGCTGGCTCTGAAGTCACCTTTGGCATTGCTTAGATGTGGACAAGGACCCAAGAGATGCTTGTCACTGTAGGTTTTCTCTCCCTGGGCATGTTAAAAGTAAATTCCACTTTGCTGCTGACCACTAGTTTGATGCTGAGGTTTCAAGGACCACGTCCAAAGGATCTTTTCTCTTACATCTAGGGCTGGGAATAAGGGGATCATGCAGTGTGCTTGTGCAGGCTCCTGGAGTGCTGGGTACCTCCATTCCCACTCAGCTGGCAGGAGGCTGAGGCAGTGTCTGATGGGAAGGTGGAAGTGATGCTGAGAAACCTTGCATCCTTTGGCACACAGGCAGTAGCATATTTGTGAGATTTGACTTACATCCTTTCTTTCCCGCCTATTCTTTTGCTGGGTAATAAATATCTGCTGATATGCTGAGATATCTGGATCAAGGTTTCATTAAAAATCTCATCTTTTGACAACTGATTTTGTTTATTTTGTGCTGCCATGGGAAACTGGCTCTCTTAATCAGTTTGTAGCTTATTTTTCCTCATATTAAGTTCAGTTATTTATAATTATTGCTGAATACTTCTGAATTAATTCAAGAAGCGATGAATTTGCCCATCTTCCTTGTAGTGAGAATGATGCCATCCTGAGATCTGCAATATATCCACTTAACAATGTCAACACAACATTGTTTGAGTTGATAAATGTGCATATTATATTAACCAGTCGGCGGTGTGCTGTCTCTTGCATCCTCAAGGCAGCAGAATTACTGTACTTCACGTCTTAGTTTTCTTAAACAAAAGCCTGTCAGACTTGATTAGCCAAGAAGGACCTGAATATATTGACTTAAATGTAGAAATTGCTTGACACTGATGCATATATTCAGAAATAAAAGTGCCTACTTAATCCTTTTACAGTGGTTATGAAATGAGGGAGGGGAAGCAGTGAAACCTATGAAATGCACCGCGTGCCGTAGCTGCCTTGCAGCGCTTTTGCTATTTTTATATATCTACATTCATTGAAGAGAGCTGGCTTAAGCACAAGTGAAAAGGCTGGTAAATGGATTTAGTTAGGAGAGATGCAAGAGCAAGGAAGCTGTGTTTCTGAGAAGATACAGAAAGTGTGGGAGATAAAAGAGCTTATGTCTTGTGGCACAGGAAGGTGGTGGTGAACCCAGGAAGATGCTATGGACCAGGAAGGAGGGCATGATAGTTACAGCGTGGGTGTATTTCAACAGCGGTCTTCAGGAAAGTCACATCTTCCCCCAAACTGTAGTTAATGAATGAGAATTGGAAAGCAGCCTGTATTATTTAAGTGCTACTAATTGATAGAATCACAGCATGGTTTGTGTAGGAAGGAGCTTTAAAAACCATCCAGCTCCAACTTCCCTGCCATGGGCAGGGGACACCTTCCAGTGCTCAAAGCCCCACCCAGCCGAGCCTTGAACGCTGCCAGGGGTGGGACATCCACAACTTCTCTTGGCAGAAAAGCTCAGAAAACCCCAAGAACCATGTTTTTCCCCCCTAGTATTTCTTCTCCACTGTCATGTCAGTATAGATTCCAGAAGATGGAAAGGCTGTTAATACTTCACTTGCTTCATAGTAATGCAGGAAAATGTTCCAAGCAGAGAAAGCTTGTCCCACGAACTAACACAGCAAGTGTAGATTGGCCTTTGCTTTTTCAGTTGAGCACAACTATGAAACTCACACCAGTAACTGGATTTATGAACCCAAATTAAAGCTTAGTGTGAGTTCTCTTTCTTGCAAGACTCTTTGGAGTGCCTTAAGACAGGCAAATCTGTGGCAGCTTTGCTTCAACGGAAATTGGGGATAGTATCAACCTTGACATAAATGTGATAAGGGATAACCAATGTAGGTTTTCATTTTTGTTCTTGGGATTAAATTTTTGCGTGTTATTTTTTGGTTTAAATTTCTTCCATATTTTTTAGCATATTATAGAAACATATAAAAAAAGTAAATGTAAAGATATTCCCAGTTGATGGTTGAACAGGAGACAGCTGGGTCTTTTGACACTTAGGCAGTTGTGGGAGGCTGCCTGGGATTTCGAGGTAGGTGGAGTAACTGGATGCTTATGCTGAAGTGCAGGAAGAATTGGTCACGACTATATGGGCATTTAAAATGTCTTCTCTGAAGTCATACATGGTGCTCCATAGACATAAATTAGTCAGTTCATGCTTTCTAGAGCTTTTACAGGTATTTTTGAGACTTGAGCTGACCTAATCAGCACCAGTTTGTATTTAGGTCATGTGTGGAAGCTTATCTGTGTTAGTGTAAATCTTACTTCAGCTGCTTTTCCTCTTTTACATATAGGTGCTTTTGATGTTCTGGGAGGAGCTGAGGTGCTGTTGGTCAACGTTCCTTCTCCCTTAGGCAAAGTTTTGGGCAATGCATTAAATTAAGCTTGATTGTTGGACCAACACTACAAAAATCTTAGTGGACCATGAACTGTCCTAAGAGACAAGCTACTTATAGAAAGTTCAGATAGTTGGCATTTGAGTTAGCTGGTTCAGTAGGGCTGATCATTCCCTTTCGGCAGCAAGTAGATTGTTGATGTCAAGCAAGTTGTCATCTCTGAGTTCAACAGTTCAAAGATTGGCATTTGTGTTAGCCTCTCTTGAGGAGAGGAGTGAGTTTCCAAACCTCAGTTGTTATCAGGAATATGGTGCATGACTTTCTGTGTGTGCATGAGGAAACCAGAGAGTCTAAGCGAGGCTGCTTTTAGGGATAGATGTGTGCTGGGTATGAGTTTAATTTCCTGGTGGAACACTTGCATAAAATGTTTTGTCACTCAGTTGCAGAGCTTGCTAGTCCTGGTAAATCCCGCTCTTCACCATAGAAAACAACCCCACCTCTTTCTTTGATAACAACAAAAGTAAAACTCTGTGGTTTCTTTTCCCTTTTTGTAGCAACAAAGAAGAGAAAGGGAAGCTCGAAGGCAACAAGAGCGTGAGCAAAGGCGGAGAGAACAGGAGGAAAAAAGACGTGTGGAAGAAATGGAGAGGAGGCGTAAGGAGGAGGAAGAGAGAAGAAGAGCAGAGGAGGAAAAGAGGAGGGTAGAAAGGGAGCAGGTGAGTCCATGATACAGATATATGTGCAATAGGTTTGTTTCTTCTATGTTCTAATTTAATTTTTTTTAAAGTGTTAAGCCTAAATCAGCTTAGAGGCAACGTAACACTAACTCTTTCATCTTTGTTCTTTTTGACAGCAAGTGCACTAACATAGGATTGTAGGGCTTTATGGAAAATTCTGGCAGCCTCAATATTCTCTCAGAAAAAGAAGTCTTGTTGCAGTACTCATTCTAAATTCAGCTCGTGCCCCTGAGCTGGACTAAAATCACCAGAATTGGCAAAATCATCACTGGGGCTGAAAACACTTTGTAAGCTTGTCTTGCTGGATCAGTGGTTCTTGCAGGACATGCCCCTGTTCAGAAGGCCTCCCAAGAGAAGGGCAGCTCTGTTGCGTGTCAACTTCTGGCACACAGAATGTTCGTTGGCATGAACTTTGACTACTCTGAATTTGAGATGGAATCTTTGAGCTGCAGAGGATTTTCTGTCCTAAAACTTCAGTATGCAATTTCCCTCTCTTACTCTGTTTAAAATCAGTAATGTATGCCCGTTCAGGCAACAAGTATATCTCAAGTTATGCCAGTGTGCCCTTAATACATTGAAAGTACAACTGAGAAACTTGTTAAACTGTGAAATTCAGCTGCTCTATTTATGCATGAAATCTGCATGTTTTAAAATCCTTTAATAACTTTAATCAGGGTGATAATCAGAGCAATACTTACTGTGCATGTACTGCAAAATAATGATTGCAAATAAACGGCCAAAACTTCTGTCCTAGAGGCTTATGGATTGTAAATTTCCCATTAACTTCAGGAATGCTGGGATTGGCCTGACATACCTTAATTTTTTCTTACATAAATTCACTGTATTTGAGATCATTGACGATTGTGTTACTGGGAAATTTTATTGTGTTTGTGTGTTTCAAAGATTCTTGAGTCAAAAGGAGAGAAGACTAACCAATGGGAATAAATATATGGAAAATCTCTAATTGCAGCATAGCAATTTGCTTTTGGGCAGACACCGGGTATTCCCCCAGCTGCTTTTAAAACTGTTGAAATGCTAATTACGCACAGTGCCAGTAATGACAAATGGTTAATTGGCGTGGCCAAGCTGAACCACTCTGAATTTTTATTCTTTTTTTTTTTAGAAGAAAAGACATGTTCCCTCTTAGAATTTTTGTTAACTCAAACTGTGGCTCAGCCAATGTGCGTAACAACAGTATGGTGTATCTCATCAGTCTGTCACGAGACTTTCTATAACTCCCATCACTGTATCACTGATCCATTAATTTCTTGATGCATACACTGTAAATGTGTGCTTGTGTGTGTGCGCATGCACATGTTACATACTTCCATTAATTGCATGATAGGATGTTACCAGCTTGGGTTTGGTGCTTCAGAGTTTGAGCTGTTTTAGGGGGCAGGTGAAGCGATGGGTAAATGTCTTGACCTGTTGAGGCTGCAGGTGAAGAGATGGCTAGATGGCAAGAGCAAGTCAGTTGGGTGTAATACCTGTTTCCTGGTGGATGTTTGTTTGTGTCATAACCATCGCATAACTCAGCAAGGCTGGCAGCGTTGGCTCAGGAGAGGCTTCTGGTGAGGGCGGCAGGGGAGACTCGGCAGGGCAGGGCCCAGCTGCACCTGGCAGAGCCCGTCTGGGGGAGCTTGCTCCAGCTCTGCCTACACTATGCCTGGCTCTAGCTGTTGCTAACAGTTCATCGCACCGGTGCAACACACTAATGTTTAATACGACTTGCATGTGACTTTGTATTGGCTGTGTTCAGTCAGATTTGCTGTGTTTTAACTTCCCAAAGCCTTCAAGTGCATTTTGCTGCTTCTTGAAACCACTTCCAAAGTACATAAATGAGCTCTGGCCTGTGCCGGCAACGTTTGCAGGAGTGCAAATTTCAGAACAGAAGGAGCCAAAATCTAATGCTCAGGAGGCAGGGCTCCCTAAATTGTTCTGCAGGCACTAATCCATCCTGAAGTGCGTTTCTCATTAAAGCTGAACTGGGGTAGTAGTGTGTGGTGTTCCACCCAGGGGGTTCTGATGCATTCCTTTTGAATAAATTTATTGCTGGGTAATTTCTATGTGACAGGAGTATATCAGGCGACAGCTAGAAGAGGAGCAGCGGCACTTGGAAATTCTACAGCAGCAGCTGCTCCAGGAGCAGGCCATGTTACTGGTAAAGCACTGTATCTGTTTTGTTCAGTAGCTATAGGATCCATTTATCTGGCCAGTCCTAGGCTTCCCTCAGTCGGGCACAGCTGCACTGACAGTATGACAACAAAGGAGCATGATTAAAAGGCCATTTATGCTAGTGTTGTGGGCTGACAGGCACATATGAGAAGTGCTGTATGGTCACACTGCTTTCTGGGCAATAAGAGGAGGCTTTATGTTAAAGTGGAACAGTTCTGGTGTGGTGGTCGAGTTTCTGAACAGACCTTGGCATTCAGTGAAGAACTAGAGTGCTTGTGTCGCAGATCAAAAGCACACATGATATGTAAATCCACCCCAGGATACAATGGCCTAGTGTTGGTCTAAATCATTGCTTTATGAACTTTACACTGGATTTAGTAAAACAACTCTTTTTTTCCCTTTAATAAAAATCAGTTTTGACATAACTCTCCAATCATGTCAAGCTTAGCAGTACACTCATGACTTTCCCAACATAAGACACAGATCATATGGGTCTGACTTAGCTCTTGGTTACACATTAACAATGAAACAAACAAACAAACAAGCAACAGCAACCAGAAAGGTGCATTTTTAATGGGATTGGTAGGGACACATCCACCATACAGTCAGTGTCATGTCTTGAATTCCTCACCCGTTCTCTCAAAGGAATACAGATGGCGAGAGATGGAGGAGCACCGACAGGCAGAGCGACTCCAGCGCCAGTTGCAGCAGGAGCAAGCCTACCTCCTGTCGCTGCAGCACGATCACAGGCGGCAGCAGCAGCAGCAGCAACAGCAGCAGCAGCAGCAAGAAAGAAATAAACAAAGCTATCATACCCCTGAGCCAAAATCCCACTATGAGCCTGCTGAAAGAGCACGTGAGGTAAGTCCTGCATGTGAACAGGAGTCTGCTATCTGCTTCTCTGCCTGCTGGCATCAGCATGACTGCAGTTCTACTACAGTATAGTTGGAGGACAAAGCACCACTTGTAAGGGACAGGATATTTTAAACTGTTGGTTACTGGTTTTCAAGCCCTAGGGCAAATTCTGAATACTTCTACTGCAATCACTGGAGTCCAGGCTTTTTGAGGTGTAAAAGTTGGAAAGAAGGTCTGGAAGTCTGCAGGCTAAGGAGACCTGGTTTTAGAAGTATCATATCAGGAAGTTATATCTGTGCTTCATCAGACGTGTTTTCTTAGGAAGCATTAGTGTAGTGCTCTGTGTCTCTGGCAAGTACTGGTGATTTGAAATTGAGAGGCAGTTGGAAAGCACAAACCTATGATGGATGTTAACACACAGCACATGTTTACGCATTTGGTGTTCTAACTTACACTTTTCAAAATATCCTTCTCATGAACACAAACCTGAGTTTCATTAGTTTCATTTTTGAAACGTTAAGTATTCTCTTCTGAGATCATGTTCCTCTCTTTTGAGACGCTGTGGTGCTGCCTTCTTGGACTTCAGGCACTCACAAGTTGATCTGAAGTGCTGTTTCTCTCAGTGAGTGGTCCCCTGTCTTCACTGGTCCATGAGTAAGATTGCTAAGCAAGTAAATGCCTCTTTGATGTATATTTGGCTTTCTTTCAGTGATCTTATTCTTATGTTTCCCTTGAGCACCATACTGCCCACAAACCACCAGACTGGGCAATGTTAGTCAAGGCTCTTAGTGGCATTCATCAGCTGCATGTGGGAACTAGGTAAATACATTTTGGAACAAGAACAGAAAATATATTTAGGCCTGCTAAACATGATAAAATAGCTCTCGGTTCAGCTTCATCCAGTGATGCTTCTTAGCCTTTGAAGTACAGTTGTTTGGGCTTGGTGGACACACTCATTTTACTCTAGCTTCTGTTCTTCAAGTTCTTAATAAACAGTGTTTGTGTCATCCATTCTGCTTGATGGTTGAAGTATCTGATACGTCTTTCTTGCTTGGAAGAAGTTCAGGCTTGTCTGTATGTGGTGGTGCAGACATGGAACCAGCCCTCTTGTCCTTGTTGCATGCTCTTGGCCCACTGCAGTGAAAGCATAGGGCCAGTCTGGCACTTCTGTCCAGCCTGAATGCTGACTGGGATTTGGAGGGATGCAGAACTGTATCTGCTTCATTTTCCTTTCAGAGCTGAAAAGGAGAGAGACTCACAAAGGTTCAAGTGTTACATCCTTTAGGAGAACCACTGACTCAGCTGTTTATCTGTTGTAGTCTTTCTTTTGTGATTGCTCTAGCCCAAAAGAATAAAGACAGAAAAGTTGGTTAGTAGTCAGATCTTCACAGAGATTGTTGTGTAATAGTCTTTTTAAAAAGTGTGTTAGAAGTATAGCCATAATGTCTTGAATACCTGGCAGTGGGAATGCCACCAGTTAATCCTAACAGCAGGCATTAACAATGACATTCTTTACATAAAATAGTGAATTGGAATGAGTGTTCTGTGCCTCATACTTCCAGCCATACTGCTCTCCAGAGAAAGTTTCCACCTACAGAGCTGCTGACCATTGGGATGCTAAGCTGAAGTGGACTAACTTTCCTGGCTGCCAAAGTTTAATGGTGATGAGTTTTTTTCCTCATTGCAGTAGCAATGAGGATATAATGAAAAGGATTTCTAAGATTGGCTTTGGGAAACGGCAGGGAGCTTAGAACTTAATATCACTTTCAGGTCCAGACAGTCAGATGACTGGAACAGGACCTGTTTCTATCCAGGAATGCACTCTATCTCCTTGCCACTTCTTGTCTGGTTTTGAGGACATGTCACTCATGCAGTTTATGTGCTTTGTGGAGGAAACTTCCTATCATATACAGCTACAGATGTGAAAACCTGTTTCTTCAGACAGAAGGACTTGAGGCTTTTCCTTATTCTATTCATAGCAAGGAGTCTGGCCTGTTTTTTGGCCTTTAAAGAATGGCTCTATGAAGTTGAACACGGTGAAAATGATTGTGTGTTGAAGATGCTTGCCTCCATTACTGTTGCACTTCCCAAGACATGGTGTGTTTTGTGTAGACCTTACAGCAGCTTATCTGCTTGTCAGTCTGATACTATCCTCAAATTTTGGAATGCAGAGGCAGGTTGGGTTTGTAAAGGAGCCCACCTGAGGCAAGGAGTCTGAAACATTCCTGTCTTCTGGAAGGCAGCCTCTCCAGACCATCACTGCTAGGGAGCATTAGGAAATCATCCCAATACTGGTTTTGTGCTCTGGGCACAAGGGTTAAAGCAAATTACGTCATCCCAAGCTTCCAGTTTGATCTTTGGTGCTTTGATAAAATGGTGGGACTTTAGCATTCCTCAGAGGCAGCTTACCTGGCACATACTGCCTTGGTTAGCAACAGACTTTCTCAGGAAATGAGAAGCTATTTCCTTTCTGCCTGTAGCCTCCCTCCATCTCTTGTCCTTCTTACCTCTCACTTTGTTTTCAGTGTTGTGGCCTTGAAAGAGTAGATGTTTCTGCATGGGGACCTTGCTTGATCTTATTCTGAGGACTGAGCACGTTCTGATTTAGTCTTCCCCTCAGCAAGCTCTTGAGGTTAACATAAGATCAATTCTACACCTCACTGAGAATAGGAAACCAGCTGATGGGACTGTCCTCTACAGCCTTTGAGTTTGTGCTGAGAGTATTTGATAAGAGAGGCAATGATAAGTCCTACACTTTTGTGCCTAAAGCTGAACAGACTCCAGTATTACCTGGTAGAGAAACATATCCTCCTATCTCTTCTTCTGTTGCTGAAGAGAGAAGCACATAATCCAAAACCATTGGTTGCATAAGATGGGCAACTAAGGGATAGCAGTGGGAAATGTACTTTTTTTAGCAAAAAGTTGTTCCTGTTTATGGATATCCTTTTTATTATCTGTGAGGAAAGTAGTGATGGATAATTAGTCTATGCAGAAAGATCATAATGGTTTTTAATCGTATTATCTCACATCTTGCTACCTCCTGTATCTCCTCTCTTCCTAGTATGGATTATCCATATTGGAGTTCTTGGAGCTTTGGTGTAGTTCACTCAGTGAACTTACAGTGCTGACAAAAGTGGTAGGGAAAAAATCCTGCCAAACCCCAAGTGTATTTGCTTTCTTTGTGGTAGAGAAAAGGTGGTACTCCCCTTTGTATTTCTACTGTAATTGGTTTTGACTGACTCAAGGCTTAACCTCCATTTATTTTGGCTTAGGTGGAGGAGAGATTTAGAAAAACTAATCAGGGCTCCCCTGAAGCACAGTCTAAACAGATGGGCAAAGTGTTGGAGCCACCAGTGCCTTCAAGATCAGAGTCCTTTTCCAATGGAAACTCAGAACCTGCTCAGCCTGCCCTGCAGAGGCCAATGGAGCCCCAGGTAAGTGCCCAGGAAAATCTTGGTGAGCCTGGAGGGAATGTGGGAGTCCAAACATGTTTCCTTTAAATTTGCAGATCTTTGCACTTAGAAAGCCTTTGTAAAGGGTAGTACTGTTACATAAAACAGCTTATTCTGTAGATTCACTCTTTGTCTGTCTTTGCTGATTTTATTGATAAACGGATGGATTTGTGGGTTTGGTGGGTTTTTTTTGTTTTGGGGTTTTTTCATGTTAGAGCTAGACTAGAGCTGTTGTATCCGATTATTACCTGTGCAGCAGTGACACAGTGGGTTACAGGCTGGTGGCAGTTGCAGAGCATTTTACAATTCAGAATTTGCTCTGTGCAAGGTTTTTGCTACTAAAAAGGATGCTCAGAAAAAAGTGCACTTGCTTGGTTTTAAAATTCTTGCAGAAAAAAAGCTAACTAAATAAGTGGGTTTTAATAGTGTGAGCACTGTTTCAAAGAGTTTGCAAAACATGTCTAAGAAAAGCAAGTTTGTTGTCAGTAGGCCTGCAGTTGCTAAATAAAGCTCTGTACCACCCTTGGAAAATCAAGAAGAGGTCGAAACCACTGAGCTTGCATGGTAGCCATTGTTCTGTTGTTTCCTAATGAAGAGCCTCCAGATGTTAATACCTGATCTCATAGGAGTTATGGTATGAATTGAGAAAGTAACCTTTGTCTCAAACTTAGACATAGCCCACAAATTCTGAGCAATTTAGGTATGCTAAATTAAACGGTAGAGTTCTGCTTTTAGTTCCTCTGTTGCCATGCAGAATTTTCTTCTTTCAAATAAAGTCTGTTGATGACAGTGCATGCTAAAACCATCCCTGATTGCGACTAGGTATTGCCACTCTTTTGGACAACAGGAGAATTTGAACAGACGGAAGAGTGGGAGAAATCAGGACAGAACTTCATCTCTTGCTCACTATTTCCTGGCTTTTATTCAAACCTCTATGACTATTTCAAAATATTGGACTTGTATCTTCATACTCTGTGCCAGTTACTTTTGAAGTCTGTGTCTTTCACTCATATTAAGGATAATCAGGTTCTTCAACAGCTGTGTGTATTAAAATTAAAGAAATAGTAATAATATAAAAACAAATACAGCCATCCTACTGAAACTGGGATTGAGAGCAAAGCTTTGCTTAATCATTAGGTGTGAAAACAGTGTGTTCCTCAGTTATGACTTTTCCTCCTCCTTAGTTTCAGAAAGTAACTCTGAAACACAGGCATATGCACAAGGAGGAAGTAGGCTGAAGGGTCAATATGAATTCCACTGGAAATCCTGATGGAGTTTTAACTCCATAGTCACTGTTATGCCTTCTTAGTGTGTGTAGTTGAATATGTGTGCATGTAAGTGTGTGTGTGTACTTTGTGTATAAATATGAATATATGTACAGTATACGGTACATATATGGTGTAAGTATAATATGCATTGTACATATGTATACTATATACAATATATATTGTGGTTTTTTATATATATTGCAATAACTGTAAAAGAATAAAGGCTTTGTGTTATGGTCTTTCTCCAAAAGTTTTGAGCTGTATCCAGTCCCTGAATTTATTAGGAAACGTAAATGTCTGTTGGTTTGCCCAGTTTACAGCATTCTTTAATTTTGCACATTGCTCCAATTGGATGTCCACTTCAAATTTCCCAGCCCACCATGAGACCTAGCCAAAGCCCACTGAAGATCAGGGAACAGAAGATGACTTCTGTCTTGAGTGGCCTTTGAACTCAGGCTCATGGTGCAGATATTGGATCCCCTTCTCCTCTGGGCACCAGTGTACGTGTTTGTGGAGAGCGTATCACACCAAAAATGCATATGTGCTGTATTTTCAGTCTGTTACGTTCTTTGGGCGCTTGCCTTGCTTTTAAGTGCATCGATTCCACCCCACGCTTACCTAATGCCATAACCAATTTGTCTCTGCCTGCCCCACCTGCCTTTATTCTGTGTTAATTGGAAAGCCGGTTATACTGAGCGCATTGAATGTTTTATGTTTTGTTTTCTTGTAAGGTACAGTGGTCCCATCTGGCATCTCTCAAGAACAATGTTTCCCCTGTCTCGCGATCCCATTCCTTCAGTGACCCTTCTCCCAAATTTGCTCATCACCATCTTCGTTCCCAGGACCCATATCCACCTTCACGCAGTGAAGTGCTTAATCAGAGTTCTGACTCTAAGTCGGAGGTACCTGACCCCACCCAAAAGGCTTGGGCTAGATCAGACAGTGACGAGGTGCCTCCAAGGGTAAGGAGTAGAAAGACAGATGTGTGCGATTTTTTTATTATTAATTACAGTTTTCTTAAGGATGTGGTACCCTGGGCACTGGGAAGACCGTGCCCTTATGCCAGCACTGGTAACAGTATTTTGGAAGGCAGATTGTAATGTAGATATTCAGCCAATGGGTTAATGATAATCAACCTGAAGTACAATATTGAAGCTTCATATGAAATTGGTAATTATTTATAGAATGCAGCAATTTCAGAGAAACAATTTATTATGCAAAGTTAACAAATCATTACCATATTCAGGAAAGAATTCAAAATATCCCTGAGGTTATTGCTCAGAGTTAATATTCCTCTTCATCTGTTCCCAACCCAAACTATGAATCATACACTTATTTAAAATTGAGATGGATCTGAACAAAAAGGAAACATTCAATATATTTCCTCCTCCTCTACCCCTTCCATCCCCCCTCCCATCCACTGGGATTTGCTTCTTCTGAGTATATTCTTGCTCCCCCCCACCAGTCTTTGCCTTCTGCTGATCCATTCCTGGGCATTTGTTTGGTTCCCTTGAGCTTATTCTCCTAATTCTCATGCTGTTTCAGCAAATTGCTTTGTGCCTCCCCTGCTTCAGTCAAAATGCCATATTCTTTTCAAATGTCTCAGTAGTTGGGAGGGTAGCAGGGCGTGTACGTGTTCGTGTGATAACCGTTAAACACTATTTAACATTAAGACTAAACTTTGAGTTCTATTCAAATTCTGAACAGCATCACAACTGAGGCTTTTGGCTTTGTGGGTATTTGTTTACTGCTTTTGGTCACTGATGCTAGCTTGTGCTTAGAACATGTTGTTAAGGTCTTAAGAATATATTCTGTGGCAGGAGTTTTATCTTCCTGTCCTCTCTGTCCTCTTTGTGGGTTTAACACCACCTTTTTTCTCCCAAGGTACCTGTGAGAACAACGTCCCGGTCACCAGTCCTGTCCCGCCGTGATTCCCCACTGCAGGGCAGTGGGCAGCAAAATAACCAAGCAGGTCAAAGAAATTCCACGAGGTTTGTAAGCCTACGTGTCCTTGCTTTTCTTGAGTTGGAAGGAAAAGGCTTATGGGAAGCCAGGCATTTCCAGACAGCTTTTGGCAATGCCTGTTGGATGTGAAAAGAAGATGATGTTGGATCCCTTCCAGTAATGATTAATTTCTCTTGATGTAGCACGTGTCAACAAATGCTGACAAAATTTCTTCTTTCCTCTTCTCATCTGAGTTGCTTGGCCTGTAATTTTTGCAATAATTTCAAATATCCTTCAAATTTTGGAAAAAAAAGTGGCCGTTTATGAGTGTCGTGCCTTTTGGTGCAACAGGTCAGCTTGGGTATACTGTGGGGATTGGTGGCAGCAAAAGGGCTTGTAACATCTGAAGTGAAGAGACCTCAGAAACTTTCCGGCCTCTTAGGCAGAACCAGATTTTAAGAGGGGGGAAAAGCCTCCATGGGCTGTGACACAGAGCACCCAAGGTCAGGAAGGGGAAGGAGAGAGCTGACTCCTGAGCTCAACAGAGCAACATGGGCAGACCACTGTGGACTTAGCTCACTGGATAGGGATGAGGGTATTCTGGTATTCTTTTTGTGGTTAGTGCCGAGGACACTTCTGACCCAATTTTAAACCTGCTGCGTGCAGGCTGAGAGAATTGTCCATTTCAGGTTAGATACATAAGAATGGCAGGTAGATAATTCCAAATAAAAGGAATAGCTTATATCCACCTAAACTTTTTTTTAACCATCATAAATAAGGTAATAGTTATTTGAAAGGGCGCCACTGCCTGGATTGTGAAGCATTACTGATGCCCTGATCTCAGCGTTGAAGTGTTCTTTCAGTTGAGTTATTAGCAAAACACTGAGAGAGAGGGTGATGTTTCGGTTTAGAGCTGGGAATCCGGGACTGAAGTGTGTGTGACAAAGAATTTCTTTCCTCCCTTGATACAGCAATATAGAGCCTCGTCTGCTGTGGGAAAGGGTGGAGAAGCTTGTACCAAGGCCAGGCAGTGGCAGTTCTTCTGGTTCAAGCAACTCTGGCTCACAACCTGGCTCCCACCCTGGCTCTCAGAGCGGGTCTGGAGAGCGGTTCAGGATGAGATGTAAGTCCTTCTCCTGTCCTTTGTAACACTGTGTTTCTAACTTTATTGTGCTGTGAAGCAGTCGGTAATTACAGATGATAACCGTTACAGGGAGCTACCTTTGAGCATGCAGTGTCAGAGGTGCTTTGGCTTCCATACCCTCTTGGCCGTATGTCCTTGCTTGGGAAAGGCAGTAGGCACAGAAATTGTCATCAAAGTGTTTTTTTCACTGTTCTTTAATTCACATGCAGGCACTGCTGCATTTTCCTAAGTGCAAACAGCCTGGTCTCCGTGCCCTCACAGCTCCCTCCCTTCCTCATGTGTGCAAGGGCACATTTTGATACTTGTTGCCTGTCACCTTGGCGGTTGTTGACAGGGTGCAGACTGCAATGGATAGGTCTCAGCTGGGCTGCGTTGGATGATGATGGAGGTTTTCCAGTTTGTGGCCACAAGTCTTTAAATTACAATTGTGACCGTTTACTTTGGCTTCAGACATAGGTCAGTTGCACCTATACCAACCACAGCTTGTGGTGTTTTTTGTATACTCCTTCAGGGACAATGTAACAGTGAACCAGTGAAACTTAGGTCTTGTGATCAGACACCCCTAGCACTCATCTCACATCTCTTCCCCACTTCCAGAGTGAAGTAAGAAAATATATTTTAGCTCCCTGCTTAATCTGCTTTGTTCTGTGTTCCTTTTGGGGTCTTGGCACATGCAGCATCATCCAAATCAGAGGGTTCACCATCACAGCGCCATGAAAGTGCACCTAAAAAACCTGAAGAGAAAAAGGAAGTCTTCAGACCTATCAAGCCTGCTGTGAGTTGCATCCACCTCCCCTGTCCTCCTCCTCTTTCAGGTAGATTCACAAAAAGTACACTGAGAGCCTCATTCAGTGCCATCAGGGGTGAACATCAGCTGGAGTTGAGTTTGTAACTGTGGATCTGGCAGCATGTTCTGGGCTGTGCAATTGCCTGTGCACATCAGTACTGCAAACATTAGATTTTGCACTGCTTCTGGGATTGATTTCTGCTCTCTGGTCTTCTTCCTTCCTAATCCATGCCTTTCTCTCTTTCAATCTTGTGCTTCCTTCCTGGGGCTGGACCAATGATCGTGCATTTGTCCTGAATGTGCCAATGCTGGGCTGAATGGTACAGGGAGAAGTGGTAAGACCTTAAATTTTTCCTACTTTCTGTGGAAGATTTCTGACATTGTCTACATCTGGCTGCTATTACAATTGATTACAACTCTGTGTCCAGTTGTATCTTGGGGAACTCAATGGGTTTTCACAGTATTTCTGTCTTTCCTTTGAACTTTCTTAGTAGCCATATCTCTTATGATACTGCAGTTAGTCATAAATCATGATAGTGGGGTTTCAGAGTATACACATTTTTCTATGATATGGCAAGACCCCCTTAGGTTGACTCTTCTGGTGCTTGAATTTATGAGAAAGTGAGTTTTGGTAAGTGTTAGGAATGAGTAAGTCAAAGGAAACAGTACTGCTGGGGCAATGGAAACACAGAAGTGAACAAGTGAACAAACTCAGGCACTAATCCTTGTGGGTTTGTCTTGCAAACTCTTCTTCTCTCTCACTTGCAACATCAGTTTAAAAATTTGTTTCTTCCCTCTCCCATCAGGATTTAACTGCATTGGCAAAGGAGTTGCGAGCAGTAGAGGATGTGCGGCCTCCACATAAAGTAACGGATTACTCGTCCTCAAGTGAGGAGTCAGGGACAACAGACGAGGAAGATGATGATATGGAACAAGAAGGAGCAGATGAATCTACTTCTGGACCAGATGATGTCCGAGCAGTGTTAGTCCCTCCAACAGTGTCTTACATCTGTTTTGCCTTATAGGGGATTGAAGGAAAAGGATGTTAGCATTTTGGCTTGTATGTTAGTTCTTTCAGCTTACTACAGTCTATGAGCAAGACATAGCAGCCTCATATGTTCATATATTCAAACACTGAGGATAGTCTTCTTACTGTCCTTTCCCTCTTCTCCCTTGATTTGTTACAAAACAAGAAACTGTTTGACAATATCTTGACTTTTTTTTGATAGAGAGGCTTTGCTAGGCAGCTTATGTAAATATTCCAGTCTGGCCACAATACAAATTAATTCTGAGTATGCCATGATTCAGGGCAGTGACAGCCAGGGCACTAGTGCTGTTATCTCACTCCAGTTATTTCTTGTCTGACAAATAGGTCAACGTTGAACTTGAGCAATGGTGAAACAGAGTCAGTAAAAACCATGATTGTCCATGATGATGTGGAGAGTGAACCTGCCTTGACTCCTTCTAAGGAGGGCACCTTAATTGTTCGACAGGTATTGCTTTTCCTTCCCTGTGCAGTGCTGCACCCTTTCTGTGCTCATTAACCCACTCGCTCATTCACCCATGCTGTTTCTACATTATATTTGTTGTTCGTATTATCAAGACGCAGCTGTAGTGAATTTCAGATGAGCAAGATGTTTGATGCATGCAAAGAAGAGAGTAGCCCTTCACCCCTTGCTTCTGTTTTGCATGCTTTCCAGTGACACTCATGGCAGCACCATGCAGAATATTTCAAACTCTGTGGGCGAGAAGGGTAGAAAATCTGCAGGTGTGTGCAGCAAGTACCTGGAGCAAAAACTTAGTTTAGTTTTACCATAGAACCAAATATGTGTCTCAGGAGTGAGGCTGGGAGGGAGCTGGGGTGGGAGCACTCAAGGTTTTTTAAAATGGTTTCGAACCTGTGGTTTAGGACATACAGACCACCCAGATAACATACACACACATGTACATGCAAATTCACGCTACAGTTCGTGTGGGGGAGCAGCAAAATAGGTGGTGAGGCAGAGAATGTGGACAGAGCTAGAGTGCTGTGTTGTTGCCTTTGATTCTGAAAATATTGCATTCTTGTGCCTCTGAAAGATAATGGTTCCCTGCTTTTAAATGAGCTTGTGTGTTAATGAGCGTGCTATCTTATAGGAGTTTCCTCAGTAATCACATTTCTGAGTCTCACAACTGAATGCCAATTTCTTAATCGAGTCCTCTTGTTTGAAAATTAAGATTTCATGGTTATTGTTTTAAATAGTTAGCTGAAGGGATTCTCCAGAAAGTCCAAACTGCTATCTGTGTAGGGTCTGTTAGTCTTAAACAAAACAATAGGGAAAAAAATCCTCACCCCTCTCCCAAAAATGTGCTTGTGCCTGTTGTGGTGTTGGACTTAGCAGCACAGTTGTTCTTCTGTTAATTGGTGGAACTCACTGTGCAAGTCAACCACATGAACCAAGCTTTTGCCTGCTGGTGGGAATTTCATGAATTCTAGTAGCTCTGCCCACTTTCCCTTTCCACGCAGGCATCAAAGCACAGATTATCAGCTTATTAAAAAAAAAAGTGAAAAGGTAGGAAGTGAGGGAGAGAAGGAGAGAGGTTGTTAGGGATTTAGACCTTTAAGCAGCACTTGAGCAAGACAAGTGTGCCTGTTTTTTCTACAGAGTACAGTTGACAAAAAGCGTGCCAGCCATCATGAGAGCAATGGCTTTGCCGGTCGCATTCACCTCTTGCCAGATCTCTTACAGCAAAGCCATTCCTCCTCCACTTCCTCCACCTCCTCCTCCCCATCCTCCAGCCAGCCGACACCCACCATGTCCCCACAGACACCCCAGGACAAGCTAACTACTAATGAGGTATGTCTTACACCACAGCTGGCTGCTTTCATAGGGTTATAGCAGCATTGCCTAGTAGCTAGTTTGCAAAGGAACTCCAGCCAATCTCCCCTGCTTTTTTTTCTGTCACCTTTGTTCCCACCTCCCAAATAACACATTTCAGTTCTGTGTAAGAAGCCCTTAACTCTAGAGCAGTCCCACGCCAAACTTGCCAGTTTACTATTTTTGCTTCCTTTTAGTGAGTCATTAATTGCATGGCGTTCGTTTTAAACTAAACTTGACTACTGCATTTTCAAGCCAATACTCTTTTTTTAATTCTGTTTTATTCCGGGAGCAGGCTAATTGCAAGCAATGTGCCTCTTCAGAATTAGCAGTTAATTTTGGCTTTGTCAGTAAAGGCTGGATTAGTGTCTCCACACATATGAGGAGCTGCTTGTGGAAACTCACCCTTTGGCAAAGGAAGTGGCCGTGGAGGGATTTTGCTCACTAAAGCTTGCCACGTGGGCTGAGTGAACAAATCAGGTGTTGCCTGGGAGGGTTGTAAAAGCCTGAGGTATTGTTATTTTGGAATAATGAATGGGGGAAAATATTTGGGGTTTTTTCCAAGTATATGTGTACTCTGAGAAGCAGCTGTGTAAAGACGACTGTTCTCCACCAGCGCTGACTGTGTCCAAGAATCTTTATTGGAGAAGGCTTTACCTTGGGGGAAGCTCCCTCTCGCTGTCCTGGCTGATCCCAGGATGGTGCCTTCCTTTACCAAGGGCAGGTGAGAAGGCCTGGTCCTTCACGTGTGTGTAAGCCCTGGCAGCAGAGGACATGCACACGTGCGAGTGAGCGAAGGGCCACGCGCCCCTCACCAACCCCAGCAGTGAGCGAGGAGCCTTGTCTGGTGTCTCCACTCCTGGCTGGGTGGCCAGCCTGGCTTACAGGGAGACCCTCTCAAGCAGGGGGTGGTGCAGGGCAAGCTAAACTTGGTGAAAAGAAGCTGCTGCTTCTCAGGGTAGAGTCCTGCCATGCAGGTGTGCAAGTGTTGTGGTGAGGAGAGGTTGCAGTGAGCTGGGTAGTTTATGGCAGTGCACGTTTACCAAAAAATCAAAAATGCTTCTTAACCACATAGCAGGAGGGTGGGTTGGGAGGGAGAGTTTCCTCCTGGAAATTCATTTAGCATTATACATAATATTCAGCTGTGCTTCATTGGTCTTTGATCTTTCTAAAAGCACACTCTTGTAGATTATAGAGATCAGTTGATTGATCCAGGGATACGCTTGCTCGTGACTTTGATCTAAGCAATATGTAAGCAGGGTTCAGTTAACTCAGCTCGGGAAGTGGGGGCTGTGGCAGTGCCTGGTGGTGAAGGAGCCTTTTGGTATTGGGCTGTGCAGGGGAGGGATACACTCCAAAGACCCATCGGTATTTTTTTTCTGTAGTGTCTTAGGAAGATCAGAGGATGAGGATTAGTTGATGCTAAAGAAGTGTCTTTGTAACAGTTTGCATAAAACTGAGCAAAAATCCAGTACTGCTTGGTATAACTTACCACATGCACACCCTTTTACATATATACACTTTTTTTTCCCCCTTGTCCCATTCTGCTTCAGTATGATATGTTGTCACTATAATACTAAACTGGCAAGGGTTTTTAAGTTGTTCCATTTCCACTTTTAACCGTTCATTGTTTCACTTGTCTTCTTTCTTTCTTTATGTTTTTTCATGTTTAGACTTCATAACTCAACAAGCACCAGTGATTTTATCCACTACATATTCATAGTGTCATGTCACTGTTTGCTACACCTTCCACACTAATGAGCCCCTTTGTTCGATACAGGTTTAATATGTTGCTTTGTCAAATAAAGGTGGAAGAATCTGCTGCAGCTTTCTGGCAAGAGGCTCAGGTTAAACAAAATAGGGAGAATGAACAGTAGTGAACATTGAAACATAGTCCATCACAGAAGTGAATGCTTGATCCCAGATGGTTCTGATTTTGTTGCACAAGACAAGAGATCAAACTTCATAGTTTAATTAACTACCTCAATTCAGGAGATGCTTCATAAATTCAAAAATTCTAGGTAGTGGACAGCTTGCAGATAAAATAATATACATACATTTAAGCAGATTTTCAAAAGGAGAGACATTCCCTCGCTTTGTGCCTGATTGTAGTGGTCTGTACTAAAAAGCTTCGCTAGCAGCTGAGGTTCAGGGATGACAAATCAGCTAATTACATTTTGCTGTAACATGTGCAGTGTGCAGATGTAGCTAGTTCAGGTGTGGTGCCTGCAGTGCGCTTTGTATGAAGGAAGTATAAAAGCTTGGGGAGCATAATTCCGTGGTGACTTTAAAATGTTGGTGTTTGTTATCCATGCTTTTTATTGTCATTAATATTAATAAAGTTGAAATTTACATTGCAGACTCAGTCCGCTAGTAACACACTCCAGAAACACAAATCTTCCTCCTCCTTTACACCTTTTATAGACCCCAGATTACTACAGATTTCTCCATCTAGTGGGACAACTGTGACTTCTGTGGGTAAGTAAAGTAGCTGAAGACAACAATTGAAAAAGGGTTCAGTGACTTCAGTGGCTCTTTAAAGTACTTAAGAATGTTACCATCATGCTTTTTTATTTGTTTTGCAATGGACTGCATAGTTTTATTTTCTTTTTCCATTTACATTTCTTACAAAAATGAGGGCTTTCTCAGTATTCTCAGTTACTGATTTGGGTTGTATGATGTAAAAAATAGATGTCCAGAATCTAGCACTTGAAGGGTATTAGATGCACTTTACTTTTTTTCCTTTCAGTAGGATTTTCTAGCGAAGCAATGAGAACAGATGCAATAAGGCAAGACCCCACGCGGAAGGGATCGGTGGTCAACGTGAATCCCACAAATACGCGGCCACAGAGTGACACACCAGAGATTCGCAAATACAAGAAGAGATTCAATTCCGAGATCCTGTGTGCGGCCTTATGGGGTAATGCAAACGTCTTCTGCCCTTGCCATTCCTGATGTGTAGGCCTGCCAGTAGGAGCTTTCAGCCTTTGATAATGTGTCTCCAAAACTGTAGCTGTTCGTCTGCATTTATTCAGTTTGCATCTTTTTTGTTGCAAGACCTGATTATTACTGTGTTTTTTACAGTACGTTGCTTCTGCTTTGATATCATTTCCCAGTGGTACATATATGCTTCTGATGGCACAGTTTAGACTGAGAATCACAGAATCATTAAGGTTGGAAAAGACCTTTGGGATCATCAAGTCCAGGCTTTGACTTAGCACCACCAGATCAGCTAGACCATGGCACTGTGTGCCGCCTGCAGTTGTTCTTGAGGGGATGATGACTCTTATCACCTCCGTGGGCAGAGGTGTTCCAATGCTTAACCACACTTTCAGTGAAAACCTCTTCCTGGTATCCAACCTGAACTTGCCCTGGCATAGCTTGAGACTGTATCCTCTTCCTGTCACAGGTTGTTTGGGAGAGGTTTCATGCAGTTGGTCAGGATGTCCTTTTCAGCTCTTTCTAAACCCTGCTAGTACATCTGCTGCAGCCTTTGGGAGCTTGCAGTAGTCCTTGCAGTGTACACCTGATGCACACAGGGTATTCTTTTGAAAAATAACCATCTTCTTGAGGGTCTTGCTAATGTATTGTTGCAGGGCTTGATTAAGGTGTGTTGCGTAAAATGACTGATCACCTCAGTCATCAGTTTATGTAGGAAGTAGGACGGAAAAGAACAGGATAGAAAGAACATCTTCCATTCTGAGACTTAGCTTTGTTAAGAGTGATTACTGCAGAGAGAAGCTGGGTATGAGATGTCAGCTGACCAAGTGTGTCTGGTCTTCTTGTCACCATGGATAATTTGTGTTGGTGTCAGACAGTCAGGATCCCACACTTCACCAGGCTTAGAGCAGTGCCTGTTGCCTGCTACAGTGTAGAATCTCTACTGCAACACCTAGTGAAAGCTTTTCTCTGTTGTTTGTTTCCTGGCCTGAATATATGGGGGCACATGAATTTTTTCATGATCTAAATGTTAGTAGTTGATGCTTGTGTGTGTTACATACATACTTACCTAGTATCCCTAAACTTGGCAGATTATAAATGCACATGCAGGTCATTTAAAAAACTTAGGAAGAAAATTTGCCATTCCCCTAAGGCACATGATTATTGTAAAGGCAACACAGTGCCCTCTCTTTTTTACAGTTTTATAGCTCTTTCCAAGGCTTTAGTTCTCTTTTGGGGTAATTTCCAGCATTTGCTGTTTCTCAGAACAGCACTTATGTCCCAGTCTTCTTGACTGCAAGGCTGTGTCAGTGAAATAGCTCTCCCAACACCTTGTCTTCCTATCTGCTGTTTTTGTTATTTCCAGAATTTACTGGTGAGAATTTTTACCCCAATGCAATTTCTGCTTGAATTCCTGTGTAAAATTCTCTGATAAAGTTAAGACCTGTGCAAATGTAAACTTTGAGGCTGTGAGAGGCCAAAGGCAGAGAGAAATCATGTGGTGTCAGTAAAGATGACTCATAATTTCTCTGATCTGCCTTGTTTAGCCAGTAGCAATTCATGTTAATGGTTTTATATTTCTTTGATCTATATATCTGACTGTTAGGGTGGTTTAAAGAATAGGAGTAAATCCTAGAGGTGTTTTACAGCTATAACACAGCCCTTCCTTGAGCATTTAGGGCCAAACCAATGGTGATACAAGTTGGTACACATGCTTACTTCTTGGGAACATTTAACTTTATCTTTAAGAAAATGGAACCATTTCATGGTGATGCTTTCTATTCAAAAAGAGGGGGACTTGCTTTGCTTTGCCTTTACCAGTGGTAATTCCAGTAGTATTGGGCAAGCTGCTAACTGCATTAGGTCTCTCATGCTGTTTCTTCTAGCTCTGCGTGGTGAAAGTCAGTGTTAACGAGATGGATGCAGTAACACAGATTTTTACACCCAGCCTCCACAGACAGCCTGTACTTTTGCAGGAAGCGTTTCCGTTTGTTTGAAAGAAACACAACTGCTTAATTGTAGGGTGGCAGTAGAAGAGCTCTGCTGTCTGAGTAAGGAGGGTGGCTGCACTGTAAAGTACAAGCACTGCTTGCCACCAGCAGTACCTCCTTAGTTTCATCTCAGAGTGCATGTAGCTAAGGGAAGGGGTTGGGGACAGGTGTGCATGAGAACCCAAAGCAGGAACAACTGCACCAGAGAGGCAGCGAGGTGCTCCTGCACCAGAGCAGGAGAGGTGAGGGTGGAGGCAGGAGCAATGGAGTCCTGCCGTACAAAGAGGGGAAGGGACCCTGAGGGAGTAGTTGGCATGTGGCTTGCTTTTAATCGTAGCCCACACTACAAAAAAAAAAAAATTGTGTGGAAAAAGTGTGGGAATGCATGAAGCTTACAGCTTTAGTCAATGGGTACTGGAGCTGCAGGAAGGAGACCAGCTGCTGGGGACTTCCTTGGCTGGTTTGGTGCTGCTTCAGCCTGTGCTAAGCCCTGACATGTGTGACTCGCTCTCCCTGCTTCCTTCTGCCACTTCCCAATCTGAGGAAGTCTCCCAGTAAGAGAGACAGTCTGTGTGAAATGGCCATTGCCCATGGGGGCTGTGGGATGGGATCCAGTGGGTGCAAACCATGTGGAAGATGCAGAGGTGAGAGGTGGGCAGCACAGGCATGAAGCAAGTGTCAGCAGCTGAAGGAGAGCCTGGGGGGTGACAGGCCTCTCAAGAGAACTAGCAGAACACCAAATTAAGCAAAAATGCCTTGGGGCTGCTGGGACCTCTGAAGGTTTTTTTATTGATAAGGGTAGAGAGAGGATAATGGAGAGATACATGATGATTTCTGAACTCACTATGGGCTACATCTGTTTTTCTCATCCACCCAGAGGCTCTTAAGCGTGCTCCATCACCAGCAGCTCAGCCCCCTCCCTATCATTACTTGCTCCTGGCTGCAGCTGTGCTTCCCCCTAACACCCTCTCCCCTTTCAGAGACTCCTTGTGCCCCTGGGTCAGGCTTAACGTGCCCTCCTTTCTGCAAGCCTCTCCCATGCCTGGTATCCAGGGGGTTGTTGAGGTGAGCAGTAATGCCCTTTCTCAATGCTGTGAGAAGGCATGTCACTGCCATAGGTGCAGACTGCACACCCACACACACGCACACACACACACACACACACCTGGGCCCTGGGCACAACGCACATGGCACCAAAGGTTCATGATGGCATCAGCCCAGATGGCCCATTGGCACCAGCGTGGTTGTATGTGGGGGTTAATTGTCTGATTGGAGATTAAGACCATTAAGCTATGTACCTGTGATCATCTTGTCTGAGTTTTGCTTTTCTTACTTCATTATTTTATTGTGCTAAAGCATGGCAAGTTTTATATTGGGATTGCAACGTGGAAGTCTAATAAAGTGAGTCATACATTTGGTTTGATTTCCATTTCCTGTACCGTACTTGAACTGTCTCTGCAAAATTTGTGAGCTTCTGGACTTAAGCACTATTGCGAATAAATAGTTATGAAATTTAAGAGTGATAATATAGTAATAGGTAATTAAAACTTAGTCCCATATATATCTATTACATAAAAAAATGTAGTTGATTCTAAATAGTAAGGTTTTATGGACTCTTGGAGTGTTCCAATGGACCTTTGGAACTTTGTGTAAAGAAACTGGCCTACTGACTTTTCTCATGTATATTTGCTTGATCTTTAGGAGAAGCTTGTGGAAACACAAGATCACTGTAGTTCCTCTAGTTTTAACATTCAGATGGAAAAGTGCCTACCCTTTTGTGGGAGGGCTACAACACAACCCATGTCTCCCAGTGGGAACTGTTTTTATTGCCATGTCCTTGTCAAGAGCATCCTGCTACCGCTCCCCTAACAACAGCTAATACATCTTTGGAATAAACAGGCTTGCACGCCACTTTGTGCCTCACCCCTCCTCCAGCATTAGCATGCCTTTTTATTTGGGGACTGGTGCTCTAGAAAGCTCTTTGTGGTCTGCCATTCTCCTACTCTCTTGAACACTGTTTGAGGTCAGTGGTCACTGTGGGCAGGTAATCCAGAGAGCCTCTGCATCATGAGATCTTTTAGGCTACAGGCAATTGAGACCCAACCAGCAGTGGTTATACCTGCTTGAAACAAGACAGTTGTTATATCATCAGTTCCTCAGAATATGTGGAAAAAGTGCTTACTAACTTGGATCTTTGGTTTTGTTTTTTCTAGGAGTGAACTTGTTGGTGGGCACGGAAAGTGGTCTGATGCTGCTAGACAGAAGTGGGCAGGGGAAGGTTTATCCACTCATCAATCGAAGGCGATTCCAGCAAATGGATGTACTTGAAGGGCTGAATGTCTTGGTGACAATTTCTGGTAAAGTTAACTGTTGAACGTTTTATTTTTCCTCCATGTGGCATGGTATGGCAGAAGGATTTTCTTGGCAGCCTGTGTATTGAGGGGGAAGTCCTGACTGAAGTCAGTGGGTTTTCCATCATTTCACCTCTGAGTCTATTTCTGCAAGTGAATCGTTTTCCACATAACACCCATGCTTGCTTGCTCCCTGCCCTTCCTTCTGTGGGGTGACCTTTAAAAATGCTGCATGAGTTTGTGGGAAATGTCTGGCTTTGTTTCCTTATTCAATATTTCAGAGCTGGAAGTTAATGTTTTGTGAAGTTTGGGGAAATGTAATTCTTTCCCTCTGTCATGATTGCTTTCAACCTGGCCTCTTTCTAACCAAAACACAATGTGCTACTTGGGTTTAAAGACGTTTTTCTTGTGTGTTAAAATCTGTAGAATGGGGAAAGCTCTTGCAAAATAGGGAAGTGAGAGTGATCTGCAGTAAAAGTGTGAGAGAGAGGAGTACAGTGTGTACATGGTGTGGAAATAACCAGAGTGAGAAGGCAAATTGGTGCCTGGTCTCTCACGGGGTGGAACTTGGGAATGGCAAAGCAATGGGAGATGAAGAGTGGTGGTGATTGTGTTTGTTTTGTATGTGCTGATGAAAAATGTGTTTTATGAAGCTTGAGGTGCCAGACTCTTTGGCTCCAGAAAGTTATGGGATAAGTTTAACCTGCTGTTAGACAATTTGATGTGGTGCATTGTTAGTCTTTCTTCACAGGTGTTGCTCAGCCATTTACCTTTTGTTTTGGTTTGTTTGGGAAATCAGCCTTTGCTGTGCTCTGTGTGTGACAGGGAAAGGATGTTACATGAGGTTTCTCACTGGATTTGCTGTTGTTGTTTGGACCCACCTAAATTTTTTCGAGGCTCTGGAACCTCTCTAAGTCTGCTGGAGGAGCTCTCTGGCTCTCCCAACATTTGTTCAAAAGGACTCACATTAGACAATTTAGTGGAATTTAATGCATTGGCAATGTTGTATTACCACAGATCCAAAGAACCATGCCCATGCTGCTGTCATCAACATGGGATTTGTTTCTGTCTGGAACAACTGAATTTTATTGGCTCATCACTTGTACATTCTCAGATACAGCTATGCTGTGACATCTATAAAAAGAAAAAGATGAATCAAGCAGCGTTTAAAAATACACAACCTGCTGTGTGTCCTTTTGATGTTTAAATATGCTGTATGTTAAAATGTAAGCTGTTTGAAAGGCACCATTTGATAGAGTTTATTCTATAGCAGACCTTGTAAACAAAACTATTGTATAATCCAACTCGTATAAAACCTGCTGGTTTGAAACATACCCTACACAAATCGCAAGTGTCTGTGATTCAGTCTTGTGTATAATTAAGTTTATTTATTTTTGCATCAGTCACAATTGGAGTACCCTGACACAATTGGAGTACCCTGACACGTGTGTTTTCTTTGTTTCCTTTTGTTTCCTTTCAAAACTATTGCTTCCTCTGTGGAGACACGCTACATTAACCCTTAAGAAAGCAACTGATCTTTGGTTGTTTTATGCCTTTGTGTCTATGCTGCCTCCTGTGTTTTATGGGAGGTTACTGGGGTATGAGGCAGAAGAGCCATCCTTCCTTCCCCAGTGAAAGGCAGGGCTGGGGGAGCATATTCAGTGAAACCATAATACTGTTATGCCCAAGCTTCCCCTTATATCCTGTTTTTGTCTTCTGTACTGCACATCTCAGTTTTTTACCCTCATGCTGGACTTCCCTAAGTATGTTTTTGTTTGTGATGACTTGCTTCACCTCTCCAGGCAAAACTGGAGTGCTGGAGTGAGGGTATGATTCTGCAAATGTTGTGTTTTGGCAGATTAGTAATGGAAGTGTCTCTGAGCTTTGTCCCAGCACTGCTGCAGCTTTGCTGGAAGCACTGTTCAGCTCACTGTGGTGCACTCAGCTGTATGTTCCCCTGAGTTTTTTGGGAAGTGATGTGCTGATGGTGTTAGGGTTTCAAAGGTGTGTCACCACGTTGTGCAAAGAAGTTGCAGTGTGTTAGGATTTTGAGAGGATTGTCACCTAAACCTGCTTTTAATAGACACACTCTTGAGTCTGAAAACACGAAATCAGTTCTTGACCCGATTTATATTTGAAGTACAGAATTTTCTGACAACAAAGCTTTTGACACTGGGATACTGAGCCTGCAAGAAACAGTACAAGAAAGCCTCGCAGGTAAAGCAAGAGTAGTTGATTGGTTCTTCAGTTCACGCTGTTGAGAGGCAAAAAACATAGTTTTGTCTGCTCAGGTGGTACAGTGCAGAGTCATTAAAATGCTGGAGGAGAGAGCAGCAACGTGCATAGAGAACACACTCCAGCTGTGGCTTCCTGAGAGTTTTGCCAGCCCAGCTGGCTGATGGTGGCACCAGGAAGAGATGACAGAGTGGAAGAACTGGTTCTAATCTGCCTGCTTAATAATTAAAAACCACAGTGACAATAAAAACAAAAACCCAATATAGGAAAAAGGACTTTGCATTTGAAACTATGTCTGTGGGAGAATCCAAGCTGGGAGTTCTCATAGAATTCACTGTCTGATTAGCTCATTTGATGGCTGAAGCAGAGTTTTCTTTCTTATTTCATGATTATAATGATTAGATCCCTGCAAAAAATAAAAAAGACCAGAATTTTGAGAGCTGTTTAAACTGACTGATAGAGCTTTACAAGGAGAAGGATTTAATCTCCCCCACTCCAAATGTGAACATTAAGAGCAACATAACTTGTTGAAATACATGCATAGCCATGTTTATATAACTAACCAGTCCTGCTCTATTCATGTCAGGCTGCAGAAAGGCAGAGGAATTTCCTGTCTTGTGACTTTTCCTTGTGGTCTAGACACCAAAACACAATGGGAACACACTTGAGATATTTCTCAGTTGTTTTGAAAAGTATTTCTGGTTGGAGAGAAATACCCTGGTGCATATCATGTGAACCAAAAGGAAAAAAGTAGCCACATGCTGGGAAATTCCCATGTATACTGTTTGTTCAAGTTTGACTAAGCTACTGGGGAAGCTACAACCATGGAAATATCTGAGGCAGAATTTGTCTCGTTGTGGGTAGGGACTCAGCATGGTTTTGAAAGCATTTGGTACATTGTACAGACCCTGAGCCCTCTGAGCTCTTTCTTGCCCAGAACTGCAGTGGATTCTCATCTGAACTGTTCCCTATTTTTCAGTGTATTTAAAAGAGCCCTTGTGGCTATCGTTTGCAGTGTTTTCACAGAAGGACCTTTTCTTGGTTACATGTGGGACTTCTGGAAATACTGTTTCCTGCCCTAGTCCTCCAAATCTTGAGAAAGCTACAGGAGTGGTAGGGCTTTACCCTTTTATGAAACATGGCTTAATAAATATTAAGTCAGGAAGTAAATCAGGGTACTCATTTACTGCCAAGTCTATAGTCCCATTTGTAATGGAGATATACAGAAGTGCAATGTTACTTCACATTTCATTGCATGGCATCAGAACAGAAGGGCTTTTAAAATTGAGTAGCAGATCCAGTAATTGCCATTACCTTTCCAATTCCACTTTAAATTTAAGCTTAGTGAACAGATTTTTTATTTTGGAACTGCCTCCTCTTTTCCTCCTGTCCTTTCCCATCCAAGTAATAAATAAATAGTACCTCCAAGTGATAAAAACATCTTTTAGACTGTGTGTCTTTTTAATGCAGTGGCTCGTGGTGCTGGAGTCCATGGAGAAGCCTGTTTGCAAGCTGTGCTTCCCCACATTGCTGCCTCAGCTCCTGCAGATGCTTTTCCTGACAAGCCTAGCTCTGTTAGGGAATCCCTTGCTATCAGGGCAGGGGGTCTGTGCCAGCTCCAGCACCCCATGTGGAGCTGGCTGTGCATAGCAGGATGGTCTCAGTGCTCAGGCCTCCTGGCCTGCTGCAGCCAGTATCCCCTGAGCAGCCACCTGTGAACTAATCTGTCAGTAGGTATCGTGTGAGAACTTAAACGACAAGTTAGAGATGTTCAGCTGAACTCCATAGCTGGATCTGGCTGGCAGGCTGCCAGGTGTGCCATCTTGGTAGGTAATGGCTTTTGACAGCACAGACCAGCACGCTGTTGCTTGGCCAGCCCAGCAGTGACTGCACTACAGGTCACTTGTCTCCCTCTCACCTCCAAAGGCTGAGAAACCGTGGGCAGGCACATGGCTCCTAATTGTGGCTGGTGCAGCATAAACATGGAGCTACTCTGCTGGCAAGTAGGGTCCCTGAGAGCATCTCCTGTTTCCTTTCACAGAGACCTCATGGAGCCTTGTTAAATGGCTACTAGTCAGAGCAGGGATGATCTCCCTTCCTCAGCTGCAGCTCAGTCTGTGGAGCTGTAATGGTTCCAAGCAGCAAAGCGGCTGGACAAGGGAGGATGCAAGCTTTGAGTATGTGCGTTTAGGGCCATCTTCTCACGAGCTCAGCAGATGCTTTGTAGGCCATCAGTTATTAAAGAATCACTGGTAAAGTTTATCATGAACCTTGCTTTGCATTCCAAGAGGCCTTCTGGTGTCAAGAGTTAAAAGTCTGAGCTGTATGTGGATGAGGTGGCAGATGCGTTGTCAGTTGAAGATAGGGCAGCCCGGGCAGGTGGCTTCTTTCATCTGTGGAGAAGGATCACCTCTCACAGTTTCTGTGTGCAGCCTGGAAAGTATTACACCCTTGCAGCTCAAGGGAAGGGCTGCTGACAAAGCAGTCATCAGCTTTTAGCAGGCAGATGAAGCTTCAGGTCTCATGTTCCATCCTGCTGCTCTCCTACACTTTTGTGTCAAAAAGAGTGATTCTGACTCAGTTATATATATATTTTTTTTAATCTCAGTGCATGACTCTCTCTGGTGCTTTTGTTGTGAGAGTTCCCTGTTCCAGTGGAAGTTGTCTAGGTCCTAAGAACCAGGTATTTGAAGAGTTGTTCCCTTGAGTTTGTCATTTATGTTTGTGTGGTATTATCTGTCATTGATTATCGGGAAAGCACGTGTCTAGGTGGAGTCCAGAGTGAAGCTGTTGTGGATGAAAAACTGAGGGAGATTTCTGTGGTTGCAGCATTTTCTCCTTCATTGTTGTTTTGGTTTGTTTTGCAGAGCTTTCTGTTTTGCCTGGATAGGGCTTTCTATAAATATCTTCCTGTAGAGATAAACCTTTTTTTTTTCCGTTTTGTGGTCAGGTAAGAAGAACAAGTTGCGAGTTTACTATTTGTCATGGTTAAGAAATAAAATCCTTCACAATGATCCTGAAGTAGAAAAGAAACAGGGCTGGACAACAGTGGGCGACCTGGAAGGCTGTGTGCACTATAAAGTTGGTGAGTAGCAAATGCAGTAATCAAATCGTTGGGATAAAGGATGGCTGAGAAAGGGAACTGCCGTACATGTAGCTATTTGGCTTACAGTTTGGTTGGTTTTATTTCTAGCTGTCTTATCTGTTTCTCAGGGTAAACTTGCTGGCAAAGCATCAAAATAGATGGCAAGTTACAGGGTTAAATTGAAGCCGAGAGGGCTTTTGTGGTGGGATGATGGGCTGGGAACTGGAGAGTGTGCAAATCCCATCTATGTCCTTTCTGTAATGGATGGCTTCCAGAAGGGTGCTGATGTGGGCAGTGAGGGCTGGTAACATTTCACCACCTCTGTTAGATGCTTTAGGTAATAGAGGGATTCTCATCCTCAGCAACTGTTTTCTTTACTGAAAAGTTTCCTGTATCTTTTACTGTGATGAAATTTATGTTATTTATGTGCTGGAATAGATTGAAAAAATGTCGATTTTAATCTTTCTTTAATGTAGATTTGAGAGACTGGGAGGAAAAAAAAACAAGAGTGGGAGGAGAAAGGAAGCCCAGGTAGCAGATGAGCTTTGGGGAAGAATTTGGAAACAGAAGCATGTCTGTAACTTCGGGGTGATTCATTGATTCCTCTTAGCTCATGAAATTCCCTAATCCATCTCAGATCTGCTGCAGTACGGTTACAGAATCAAGTGTGTTTTCACCAGGCAGGTGCCCTTTGAGTGGTTTTAAGTGATTTGATTGGATTTGGCTATAGAAAATTCCACCACAGCTGGTGAAAGACATGTAGCATTCGCACCCAGCGGAGTATATTCAGTGAGCCTGCTGCCCTGCAGGTGGGAATATGAACGAAGAGCTCTTTCTGCTGCTTCGGTTTCCTGGTGCATCCTAATGGATGTTGCCTCTGATTTGATTTTCTCCCAGGAGCCAGCTCAGTTCCTTTCCAGCTGTGTCAGTCAGTGTGGAGCAGCAGCAATCAAACTGTTCTCAGTCTCCTCCTGTCATGCGTGTGCTCTTGGAAAAACCTGCTAATGGGACGTAATCAATAACAATGGCAGTAAGTGACTGCTGAACCAGGAGCTCGACCCCGAAAACAATTAATAATGCACTTCTCTGGTATCATACCCCAGGGTGTCAGCAGCATAATGAAGTGGCCTGTTAACAATACATCAACAGCTATTGAAAGGAGGCTTTCCAGCAGGGAATCGTCTGAAACAAAGAGCATTCTCTTCCAGATGAAGAAGGGTTTGTTAGCCTGGGCTGCAGCCTGGCACTGAACTTCCCTCTGAACCACAGAAATACAGTAGATTTTTTCAGGTAGTGAGAGGCCTCTTTGACAGCTGCGCTTCAGTTCCCAAGGAGAGCTCTGCCAGTAGTTGGGCTTGCAGTCTGGATGCTGTCACCGAGGCAGCTGGCACTGGTCACTTCCTTGTCTCTTTGATGCAACAGGGGTCTCCGATGTCAGGGTGAAGTGGTATTTATGGATCTCAGTTGCTTCAGGCAACTTTTGGCTCCTGTAAATGAGAAATTGCTCTTTTGAAACTTAAGATTTGGGTGAATTCCCAGATAGCACCCAGAGCAAATAATAAGAGTTATCAAATGTCCCCTTTCACAGATGAGGTGGTTTTGTTCAACACCCCCCTCTTCCCCGTGAAAAAAATTCCAGGAAGTCTTGTAAGCTAGACAAGACCGAACAAAAGCTCTGTTTTCAGTCAGTACAGCTGTGGAGGTTGAGAGACTTTCTTTTGTCTGTTGAAGAAGTGTCAAGTCCCTTAACACTTACAGTTCAGTCTTGCTTTCCTGCACAGTTAACAGAGCAAGTAGTAGCGTGGATCACTATTATAAGACACTTTATTTCTGATAAATTATGTGAATTTTTTTTCTTTTTCTCAAGTGAGTTATCTCAGACTTTAGGGACTTTAGGGACAAAGGAAAGTGCTCTACTATCAAGCTTGCAGTTTGCTCTTGAAACTGAGTTATGTTGTAATTTTCTTTTCTTCCTCCTTTCCTCTGGGTAATTTTTCCATCAGCTCAAACCAGCACTGCCAGTGCTGTGACTGGAACTGCCAGTAATGGACTCTTCGACAGTCATGGCCTTCTTTAATTGGAATGTCCCTGAAAACTGCTTTTCTTGTCTCGGTGACTAAGCACTGTCCAATGTGGAAAAAAATAAGTGGAAATAAGTTGTACTGATTAGTTAATTCTAAAGATGGTGATGTGGTCAGTTGCTAATAAGAGTAATGACTTTTGTAGCATAAATATGTCAAAGAGCTTAACTACACAGAGTAGCAATCCTAAAATGTAATGCTACTAAACTCTCAAAATTACAGTATTTCTTCATACTTACATAATCTGTCTTCTTTCTTGATGTAACTGGAATGACTTTGGAATTATGCTGAATTCTTTTTTGTTTCCTTTAATTTCAGTAAAATATGAAAGAATCAAGTTCTTGGTAATTGCATTGAAGAGTTCTGTGGAAGTCTATGCATGGGCACCAAAGCCATACCATAAATTTATGGCCTTTAAGGTAACAGTATATTTGAGCCATAGGTAGGATTTTCTCGTAACTACTTGCAGTTATTCCTTTTACAAAAATGTTCTGACATTGTATCATGGCCATATTCCAAGTTCCTTGATAACAATCTCCACAAACTTTGTGTTATATTTTAATTTAGGAGGTTGGTTTATTTTTCAATTCTAAGAGTCAGTACATTTAAAGGTCTAAATTGTAACTGAGCATGAACTGATAATGGCACAATATCAGAAGTCTTTGTTTGCTCTCTCTAAAACGTGACAGAAGTGGACTGAGTCTAAACTTCTTTGTCTGAGCAGAATAAGTCATGAAGTAGTATTCAGCAATGTTATGGGACTGTTTTTGAATACTGCTAGAATGAAATTAGCTGGCTTGGTATAATTGCCAGGCTGGTTTACAGACAGTTACTGTGGGTTGTGCAGAATGAAGTACCATAGGAGTGCTGAATTGCCCTGAACTTTGGCAAAAACAATTCTTACTAAAAAATCAAATGGACCAAGTAAACCCTACAGAAAATAACTTAGGTGGTTGAAATGCAGCAGTTTGCAGAGTAATCTGTCCTTGCTCATGAGAGATGTGTCAGCCTAATAGGTCTGGTGTCTAGGGACCAGAGGGATGTGGAGGAATAAACCCACAATGTGTGCATGTGAGCATGTTTTTATAGACCCCATCGTTGTTCTAAGCAGTAAAGTAAATCTCACTGATGGTTGTCTCACAGTCATTTGGAGAATTGGTACATAAGCCATTGCTGGTGGATCTCACTGTAGAAGAGGGTCAGAGACTAAAAGTGATCTATGGCTCCTGCGCTGGCTTCCATGCTGTTGATGTGGATTCAGGATCAGTCTATGATATTTATCTACCAACACACGTAAGAGCTGCTGCTGTGCCTGCGTTTTTCTCTTTCCTTCTGGTGGATCACCTCCCTACCTCCAACCCCTTCCTTTCCCCAAATGACCAATGTGTCAGGCTGTCCCTTTGGATCACTGCCAGATGTTTGCAGTGGTAAATTGGGTGGAGGGGTCTGAGCAGATATGGCCGCGTGTGCTATGGAGTTTGTGTCTCACTGCCAGTCCTCACCTCATAGTCAGTATGCTGACTTTTTGTAGCTGTCCTCTCAGATCTGATGAGGACCAGTGTGACTGTTTCAGGGGTGGCAGCTAAGTGGCTGAGTGCCCTGCAGATGTCCAGCAACACAAATGACACAAGAGCCCAAGGATGGGTTTTGAAAGGGTTGGCAAAGACCAGGTGACCTTAGCTACCAAGGTTTCCTCTTGTTCATTGTGCACAGAGGTTTCAGATGGGCCACCCCAAGCACTATTCAATGCAGTGCAGAGAGATCTGCATCTGCTCTGCTTGCCCCAGACTCCCTTTCTGCACGTGGAAAGAAATGGGCATCCCTACAGAGATACTAATCTTTCCTCAGTTTATATGTCTGCCTTAAGATGTGAGGATTTCTGCTCCAAGGATTTACAGGTCTTGCTCACTGTGGTGTCTAGCTCGAGGGCAGCAGATATAGCACGTGTAAACTGAGTGTATTTGGGACTAGATGATCTTTAGGGTCCCTTCCAACCCAAGCCATTCTGTGGTTCTATGAATCTCTGATGTGTCAGCCAAAACCAAAAATCACCCATCCCTTTCTTCTAGGACAGGCTCTGCAGCATTAAAACGCTTCCTCTTCTGTCTCTGTAGATCCAGAGTAGTATCCAACCTCATGCAATCATCATCCTCCCAAACACGGATGGGATGGAGCTACTGGTCTGCTACGAGGATGAAGGCGTTTACGTCAACACATACGGAAGGATAACCAAGGATGTGGTTCTGCAGTGGGGAGAAATGCCAACTTCAGTTGGTAAGTGCCTCTGCTGAGCCGTGTGCAATGTGCTCTTAGGGAGTGTGAGTCTGTGCACGTGGGCAGAAGGAGGGAACATCGAGTGTGCTGCTTCTGCATCTGAAGTCAGTGCTGTATTATTTCTGGAAAACAGCTGTGCAAAGTGAAGAGCAATCATATGGATCTGCTTTGTGTTGAAGTTTTTGGGAATAAGAACCAAAAATCAAGTTGTGGAGTTCGTGGTTGAGAAATTCACCGTGATCTCTGTAGGCTGCTGCAGAATTTTTGCTAGACAGCCACAAAGTTGTGGAAACCTTTCAGTATAAAGGCAGATAGTGGCAGATGAGTAAAATATTATGGGTAAGTCTATGTAGATAACAAAAGGCATACCTCACTTGATGTCTTTAATTCACCTTCAGATTGCTCATCTCTCCTAGCACCATTCTCCCTCATCTCTCCAGCTGAAGATAAGGTTGAGAATGAGAACAATGAGTATAATACACAAGTACACAACAGCATCCCTCCTGCTTGTGCTGCTGTAACTCAGTGCAGAGCAAAGCATGGCCTGTAGTCACACCCTCCTTTTGTTGGGCAAGCAAATTGCATTTTATGGGCTGTGGGGTGGCTGCACGTCTTGGGAGATGACTGCTGATAGCTGTTTGAGCAACAGGAACAACAATGGAGGAGGAAATTTAAAGAGGTTAGATGCACAGCATGTTCCCTCCTGTGCTGATTAACTCCTGACTAGATCTAAAAGCAAGCAGAATATATCAGCTGCCAAATAGCAGAGCCTTTGGAGACTTGAATGCTTGTGAAATAGTAAATGGCACTGAGGCAGCCAGCACCATCTGAACATCTCATCTGGCAATTTTTAGTAACTATTAGGCCCAGTTAGCACAACTGGAATATTTAAAAAGAAATAATTTTCCATCGGGATGGTGTGTACACAATGCTGTAATAGATAATTTGATTTAATTTCACTGAAAATTAATATGAATATGCTATATAAACGGAAAGTACTTTAAAATTAAATATTCTTAAATTTTGCTGGCTAAGAAGTCCTTTTTATTTTTCTGTTGTGTGCATGCAAAGCAGGCAACAGTCTAGTCTTCATTAAGTTTCCTAGTGTTATTTTTGACAGCATTCCTAAGACTGTTCATCAAATTACTTTGTGAATATACCTTTTTATAATGCTGATGACTTTGCTTTTTATTTAATTTTCTTGCTGTTATCAAAAATAGATTTTTTTTTCTCATGCTACTACTAATCTGTGTTACCTGTAACACTCTGAGGAAAAAATGTTTGATTTGTTGTTTTGTGCACAAAGGGACACTATGTCAAATAATAATATTTCTACTTTGAGAGTTTAATGTGAACCTCTTGTGAGATATACAGAATGATTTTCAGCTGGCTTTCTCAAGGAGATCAGTTTGTCAATTATTACTTCCTATGAAGAGAAGCTAGGTAATTTTTTTCTAGTTTTACCTTTCCCTCTTATTCTTTGTTTTTGCTGACAAACTCCATCAAGGAGGGAAAATAACACATAAGACAGAGCTGGTGCTTGGCACACATGGTAGTGGATGGGCTTAGTCTGTTGAAACCTTGGCTTCTGCTTTCTCCTAGTCAATGCCTAAGTAATATATCTCTTTGTCCCAGACTTGGAAGAAAAGTCCTGTGTAAAAACTCAGTGTTCCCTCCATTTAATTAAAAGTTATAAAGTTTCTGTTGTTATGAATGCTCAAGGAAGAAGTATGTAATTTCTATATAACATAGAAAACACGCAAAAGAAATCTTAAAAGGTACTTTTTAGGTATCTTGAATGTTCTGAGGGCAGAAATAGCACTCAGAACATGCGTGTAGCTACAGTAACACACATGCGGTGAATTTTTAATTAGAGTGTGTCAGGATATTCCGTGCTTTTTCCATTCCTCCTGTTGCCCTCTGCCCATCCTAATGTGCTGTTTTCTTTCCAAAGCTTACATCCGATCCAACCAGATCATGGGCTGGGGAGAAAAAGCTATCGAAATACGGTCGGTGGAAACTGGACACTTGGATGGTGTGTTCATGCACAAGAGGGCACAAAGACTCAAATTCTTATGTGAACGCAACGACAAGGTACATCCCCTCCCACCAAGTTTGTTGCCAAGATGATAAACGTGTACTTTAGTTGGGTGCTTAGGTTGGGTTGACCCTGAGCAGCAGCCAAACACCCAGCCAGCCTCAAGCTCTCTCCCCTTTCCCATGGAAGGGAAAGAAAATAGTCAGAAGGCAAAAAGACTCATGGATCGAGATACTGACATTTAAATAAGACAGAAAAAGTTTAATAAGACAGATTTTACATGCAAGCCAGACAAAATGAAGAGTTAATACATAGTTTTCCGTGGGCAGGTGGATGTCCAGATGTTTTCCACACGTAATGCTTGCTTGGAAAGACAGATGTCATCACCACAGTGTCCCTCCTTTCCCTGAGCTTTTATTGGTGTACATGATGCTGTATGTTATGGGACACACATTTGGTCGGTTTGGGTCAGCTGTCCCAGCACTGTCCCCTTCCACCCTCTTGCCCATCCCAGCCCACTGGCCTTTTAGCAGGGAGGGAGCTGGAGAGAAAGCCTTGATACTGTGCAAGTGCTGTTCAGCAGTAGCCAAAACACTGATGTGTTTTGATGTTCCACACTGTTGAACACAGATGCAGAGCCCTGCACCCTAGAGGCCGCTGTGAGGAGCGTCAGCTCCACCCCCACCAGCCCAGACCAGCACTGCAATTGCACTGCAAATATTGGCACAGTGAAGGCACATGAGAACCACTGCTGTCCTACCTGCTGAATTTGCCAATCTCTTTTCTTTGCAGGTTTTCTTTGCCTCCGTGCGGTCGGGTGGAAGCAGTCAAGTCTATTTCATGACCCTTGGCAGGACTTCACTTCTGAGCTGGTAGAAGCAGTGGGATTTGGAGAGGAATTGCTGACATCCAGAGTCTGAGATCTTCATAACTTGGAATTACTTTCAACTGGAGTACAGACCTGCATGAGTGCAGCACTCTGTGTAAATGTGTGTGCAGGCATCACTGGTGTTAGGTTTCTTTATGTTTTTCAACTGAGGCTGCGACGCAGCTGGTGCTGTAAAGATATTGCCATCAGGTGCTACAAAGTCTTTGAGATTCGGGATCACGCTAGAAAGCTACAGGTCTTCTTTTCCCTTCAGCTCCAGGATTCCTAGGGTTTGAAGGACTCTGTTTGTTAGTGTTAAAACAGAGGAGGGGGGAAAAAAGGAAGAGAAACAAACCAGGCTTACCATGAACATGCTGTTTGTTGAGTGGACAGGAGGCAGGCAAGAGAAGGTGAGAAGGGGTGTAGAGAGTCAGACTGGCTGAAACAGAGGGCAGATCTAGTCTAGTAATGTTAACAATGTATTTAATTGACATTTCTTTTTTGTAATGTGACAATATGTGGACAAAAGAGGAAGGTGCAGGTTTTAAGAAGTTAATATTTATAAAATGTGAAAGACACAGTGACTAGGATAACTTCTTCTTGGGGACAGGGAGGGTGGGAAGGGGCTTGGGGCGGAATTCTTAGGGTTTTTTTGTTTCTGCAGTTTTATTTTGGCCTGGCCAATAACTTTAGTCATTTTCTGTGTACCAGGTGTTGCCTGAAACATGTGCAGGTGATTAAAAAAAAAAAGGAAAAAAAAAATTCATTTTCTATAATGATTCTGTGTTAGGCCAGAACTTGGTTATGTCACAGTATTAGCACTGCCTCAGTTAAAGGTTTAATTTTTGTTTAAACCTAGAAGTGCAACAACAGTTTTACCACAGTCTGCACTCGCAGAACTAAAAAAAAAAGAAAAAAAAGAAAAAAAAAGAGAAATCCAAACTACATATGTTTATTTTTTTGTGCCTACCTCATTGTTTTTAATGCATAAAATAAAAGAGGTGGTTTAGTTTATACGTTTGTAGAAGAAAACCATTAATGTCTAATTTAATCTTAATACCAAATCTACCAGATTGAAAGGTTTCTGACTGTTATTGCATAGAAAGTTTCAGCAGGAGGAGAGAGTAGTCCATTGGGGCAATAGTCGTAGCGGTATGGCAGTGAGACACTGATTAATGTAATTTGCTTACAAAATTTGGTAAAGCAAGCATTTTTTAAACCAGTTTCATCCTTAATAGAATGAGTTTAGCCTAAACCAGAGGTTTCACTCTTCTAACACATGAGCTTAGTAACAGGCAGGTAAAAGTAACTAGGCTAGTTCTATAAATTGTTAAATGTTGTAGGAAACATTTTGGGGCGGTGATGTTTTTCTTTTTTAAGAATGCAATGCACTAAAACTCTTTTAAGAATGTAGTTAATACTGCTTATTCATAAAAACAGCGTATACCTGTGTTTAGATGTAAGATCCCAGCTCTGGCTTTTTTCCTTTCTTTTTTTTTTTTTTTTTTTTTTTTGAGTCAGTTTTATTTTATGAATAAGTTCTGACATTTTTAATAAATGTCTTGAGAGTAATAATTTGTTTAGTGGCTACATGTTCATTACTTGAGAAATCTTGAGTGTATAATAATCTGTTGGTGTTGTAATAATGCACAGTGTCACGATTCAGCCATTTTCCTTTCTGTTTTCTTTATTTTTTTTTTCTCCTCCTTAATTCCTTTGGTGGGGTACTTTGCTGACAGCTGCCTTAAGCTGTTCATTCAGTGAACAGGCTCTCAGTGTTTCATGGGCTTTGTCTTCTGCTGTGGTTAACTTTCCTTCATGGCATGACAGGTAGGGCTTTTTAAACACGTATTCTTCAATTCAGTCAAGCTGATGGCTCGAGCGACTGGTCACACAATCAATTGAGAGCCGAGAGCACCAAGGGTGCAAAGCTCAGACTGAACAGACCCTTCTTTTGGTGTCAAATCTGACTGCTGTAAATCCTTCAACCCCGATCAGCGCTGCTGCTGAAGACTCTCCTTCGAACATCGTAGATGGTTGAAAAGCGAGCGGTAAATGCGTACCTCCAGCGCATGCGTGTGCACACAGCAACCCCCACCCCCCCACCCC
>WAAE01006623.1:0-45695 GCA_013400495.1 Nicator chloris | reverse complement strand
CCCCCCCACCCCCCAAAAAGAATCAAAACTCAAGAAAGCCTTACATTTGCTGGTGGAGGAATACCTAGAACTATTTTTTTTTAATTGTATGACTTTTGGATAGCGTTGAAGGTGAAGGATGTGTTCTTTTCAGGCCCGGTGTGGTCAGCCAGAAGAACGATCAACCTTTTGTACTATAATGAACTCAAGGGGACTCGGAAATGCAACGTGATGGTAGACATGGGTGTAATCACAGAGCTGCCCTGTAGTGTAGTTTGCCGAAGCTGATTCGATCGAATGTCAGTCTGCGTGATTTAAATCTTCCAGTGCTATGTGGTCAAAATTAATCTAGTCCTTGAAAGCTGATGCTGTTCACCTAGAGGAAGATACTCCAGTGCTGTAGGGATGCCCAGGTCATGGATATGTGCTGTTGAAGTTTTGAGGCTCCGGGGGAGGGTGGAAATCTCCTTCCTTCGGTGGGTCTGCCCATCTGGCAGCTTCTGCCTCCACAGAAGTGCCAACATGGCAAGGTAAAAACAGTATTACAAAACCACTTCGTATACCAACATGGAACTCTTCAAACAGTGCTTTTGTAAGCAAAGAAGAAAAGAAAAGCTCCTAGGTTTAGTTTTAAGCTTTAATAAGTAATAATTTTCTGTATCTTTAAGTCAAAGTAACCCTAACTTGTATGACTGCAGTGTTTTTATTTTTTATCTTATGCACATGTTATGTTGGAGAAAATGTTTACAAAAATGGTTTTGTTACACTAATGTGCATCACATATTTATGGTTTATTTGAAAGTGATTTTTGTGGGTTTTTTAGTTTTTCATAGTAGTAGTAGTACACTTTTTGTGATTTATAACCCCAAACTCTGCTGATTATAAAGATGCTAAACAATAATACAAAATGACAAACTGCATTAAAATTACTAATCGTAGAGCTGCAAAGCAGACTGGTGACAAGTAAAACACTCAGCCTTTTTTTTGCAGTGCTATCTAACTTGTCTTCTGTGTATTATGGAAATTACTGTTTTTTCCCCGTTTTTCCTTAAATAAAGTCAAATTGACACCTATTGTATGTGGAAAGTACTTTGAATATCTACTGGCTGCAGAAATCAAGCTGCATGTTGCCTAGCTGCATGTTGCCATAAGAACAAAGACTTATTGTCAAATCTCATAATTTTAGAGACTTTGACAATAAATGTGGGCTTTTGAGGGCTTGTTGTTGTTGTTTTCTTAAAGCCCAATCTCCTGGTGCAATTGCTCTTTTGAGAATTGCAGTTTTTGCTTTTACAGAGAAAGGAGAATGAAAATCTTAGAAATGTGAGTATGGGCCCAGAAAGAAGTTGCACAAGGAGAGCTTGGGTGCATTGTGAACGTGCCCTCCTGCCACGCTGCCTTCAGGCATGTGGTTTTTGTAAGCTGGCATTGCTTGTTGTCAAGAGAGCAATGAACAGCAGTCCTGAGCCGGACTCTTGCACCACATAAAAGCTTGGCTCCAAAAAAGCCAGGCTTCCCCGAGTCGTAAGCCACAGATACTGTAAGCCACAGATACCGAGAAGGTTTGATGCAAAGTTGCTGTTTTCGCCCTCAGGGTTTCCCTTGGGCTGTGCCAGTGTTTTTCCACCACAGGCTGTGTCTGTTTTCTGAAGTGGAGATAAGCAGTAGACGTTTCCTTCCGACTAGGCTGGTCTCTGTGTGAGGAGGAGGAGGAAGTCTGTGGTCCCAGACTTCTGCCTTTACTCTCATCTGCAGAAGGTATGGGATGTAGTGTAAGTTGAAAAATGTTTCAGGGTTTCATTTGCTTCCCATAGACAAAGGTGTCTGAAATCCATGAGCCTCAAAGCTTTTCCGCTTCTGCAACGCTAGATACTGACTGAGCTTAAAAAACTCAGGACCAGCCAACTGCTGGTCAGGTTCCTGCTGGCTCCGCTCCAGGTGCTGCTTCAGAGCTGCTGGTTTTCCTCAATCATCCTTGACCCACTGTTAAACATGCTTAGGTGCAGCTGGGTGAGCACTGCTAGCTGGTTGTGAAGACAGATGTGAGCTGATGCTCGTTCCCGTGGGCAGTAAGTAGCTAAAAGCAGCAACCCCAGCTGGGAGTTTTGGAGCAGGTGCCGGCAGAGGCAGTTAAGCACAGGGAAGACCTTTGAGCTTCTGTGAAGAAAGGCACAATTATGGTGACTTAGAGTAAGAAGGAAATTAAAAAAGATAGGAGCGTTGGAAACCATGTAGCAGATCTCCTTCCTGTGTGGGACTTCCATAGGTAGCAGTGGTGAGAGAGAGACAAATTTTTACCTCTTAAAGGCGGGAGGGATGTCCATGGGGCAGAAGAGTACAAACAGTGCAGCAAAGGAACACGTGCATCTTAAAAACTAACAACTGCATTAGTCAAACCAGAGAAAGAAATGATCAATGTCAAAATTGAAACAATTTTTTTACAAAGCTTTTAAAAATGCAAATTAAATATTAGTGAAGCGGAGAACACTTACCCAGTAGATTGAAGCAACAAAAGTCCAAAATAGAAAAGGTAACAAGAGTCAGCCCTTTCCAGCTGGTTGCTTTGCTGGAAGTCATGTGCTAGGGCAATAGGATTGCATAGAACTGTATATGAAGAAAGTCCTGTTTTGTGGGCTGCTACCTGTTGTGCAGAGACCTTATTAATTCTTCTGCTTGTATTCATGTTGTGGTCTGGGATGAGGACTGTAATCCTGCTGAAAAGAGACTGAAGTTGCAGAATCTTCAAAGGCAAGAAAAGAGCTGATGGCAGAGAGGGGACTCGGCACTGTGCACTCAACACAGGACTCTGCAGTCTCAAAATGCTCCATGGCAACAAATACAGTGGTAGTAAAGGGACTGCATTTCCACCTTAGGGTCCAGTGCCTTGTGAGCTCCAGCATCTCAGCCCAAAACTGTTTCTCTCTTCTAAAATCACTAAAGAAATACTAACACTGAATTGTGCCACTTTATCTAAGCAGTATTTAATAAGCAGTTGTCATGGCCTGTTGCAGTGCTCCCCTACGTGTTAACCGGTGTTTCCATATTAGGAAAGACTTTAAGCTTTTCCCCAAAATTTTAAGGAAGAAGAACCAGAAACTTCTATGCTCTCTTCACCACAACTGGCCCAGTGCCTGGACAAAGACACCTGTTGGATCCTTGAGCAGTTCCTCAAGAAATGGAGCTATTTTCTATTGGGCAGCATGCCAAAAGCCCCTCTTAGATCGTTGAATACTTAAGAGAGAGCATGGAGATTTTTGGGGTGTCTTAGCAGGTGCAAGGACCTCCCTGCACCATGCACAGCCTTTATTATTTTGTGAGTTTGTTATTTTTGCTTTAATTGAAACCGTTTTGCTTTTTCAAAACACCTGCGATCTGGCTATGCCGTTTGGCTAATTTTTATAAGCCATTTCTGAGAGGCTGCTGGCAACCCTCAGAGCTTGATACACGTTCATGGGGCTAAAACCATGCTGGCCTCACACAGCTGCCTCTCAATGGCCAGCCTGGGTTACTTGCTGCTGGCTCTTACTTTGCCAGGGAATCCCAACCAGTCCAGCAGAGAAACAATGCTGGGAGCTTAACTGTGGGGAGACTTTAAGGCTTCTTTTGCCCATGAGGAATATGTTTTGTGGCCGGGATTCCAGCTGCACACAAGGGGTGTCCCTTGCCTGCTGGATTATATTGGGGTATGTAAGGAGATGCAGGTTCACAGAGCTGTGTGTGCTCAGCAGCTGTAACAATGTTCAATTGTAGCTGTCTTCCAGTATGTGCAAATTAACTGCTGAGCTCCAGCACACAGCTTTTGGCCTGTTTCCAACCCATTCAAAGCAGGAAAGCTGGTAACAACTGTCTTCTTTTGACTGAAATTTTTTTTAAAAGTTTTGTTGTTTTTTTTTATTTTTTAACACACTGCTGTGTTGGTGCTGCCTGGGGAGGTGTGAAAACTCAGGGTCAGGCCAAAACTAGCACGGCCACTATAGCCACTTGGACTGCTGTGAAGGTTGCTGGTTGGAGGAATTAAAGATGAACAGCAGGTAATAATTGCAGCCACTTAATTTTCGCTCTATGATCATGTGGCTCCCTGCAGCATATGCTCCTAAAGGGTAAAAACTCTGCCCCAGAAATACTGATAATCTTACTCTCCTTATCTCACTGGTTTATACCACTCTTGGTCTAAACAATAATAAACTTAGGAGAGAAGGAGGGAGGAAGGTATTTCATTGTTTAAGAAAATAAATCCCTGACTCAATCAAAATATGCCCTTTCCAGCTGAGGAAATGACTAGGTACTTTCTTCGTTAAATTCTAGTACAAAATTCACTTGAATGTTTCATTCTCAGACCCTTTTGATTCTGTGGGGTAAATATGTGGCATGGGAAAATCAGATTAATTTGTTCCAATTGCTGCATGCTGCTCAGATTTTACTTGCCCTCTGTGTGAAATTTATATTGCACAATCTCGTGTTTGTCATTCAGCTTAATTTGTCCATTAAAAGGCATTACTTTTTTTTTTTTTTTTTTTATATTTGCATCTCCCAAGCAATCTTGCCAAGACCGTGTTACCCACGGAAAAAAAAATGCATTTCTGTCTCTGAAACAGCTGTTGGAGTGAAGGGATTGTAAATACTGCTTGCGTTGGCTCTTGTCACAGGAGGTTACAGACAATTTCTGGTAGAATCCTGTCAGTATAGGTAGCAAGACTCTAGTCTTACAAACAGGCAAAGCTGAAAGAGTAAATGATGTGTTTGGCAGCTTTTAGTGAGTCAGAGGGACAGTTAAAAAATAGGGTTTTAGTTTAAGATTCTTCAAGTCAACCATTAAATCACCGTGGCCGCTTTGGGTATGGGTGTCTCCGTGGTGTTTGGTGAAGGAAATAGAGTGTGGCCCACACAGTCACATATCCGGGCCAGATGCTGACTAACCTTTTGGCAATTGAGACAGGAAGGCGTTTAGCAAGGTAAGATCTGTGAGGGAGCAAAGAGCACATTTTCTGCTTTATTGCAATGATTTTACCAGATTTTTTTACCACTGCTAAAGGATACATGTGCATGTAGCTTGGCATAGAGCGTGCTGACTTGCAACAAGGAAAAGTCCAGGCTTTTGGCAATCCTGTGTCTCCTACTGGTGGTGCCACCAGGCAGAAGTGGACCTGGGTCCTCCTAGAAGAGCTTTGTCAAGAGCTTTCTCAGCTTTGTTTTCAAGCATAACAGACACATTCTAACCTCTCTTCTCCCAAGCACTTAGTTGTGTCCTAACCTCCACCTAATGACACCTGAAGTGTAATCCCAAACCCAAGGGCAGATCTCCTGCCATGGTGATCCCACCGTGGTGCAGCCTACACAGAGCAGTTGGCAAAGCCAGACTGTTGGGCACATACAAAAGCTCTGTCCTAAGAACTGTCTCTCTAGGCTTCATTAAGTGCTAGACCTACCCCAAAACCGTCTGGAAAATTCATATGGAAATTTTCTTGGTATTTTGGTAATGAAATTAGCTGAAAGATAAGAAGAGAGCACATACTGGCATAGAACATTAAAATGCAAAATATGTAATTATAGACTCACAGTTGTAATGACTCTAATGGATATCAGAGACAAATGTAAAAGGAGACTAAATTATTTCAGGGCATAAAGAATCAGTTATGGGTAATTAAGCTGCAATTATCATTACTGTGCTGCTATGATAGGTTTTTTAAACTAATTTTTCTAAAATGGAAAAATGCAAGTTAAGCATGAATTCATCTATTATTTGCCGTTCATATAAAACCATTTTTCTAGTGCTTTTCAAAATGTGCCAGTGGGACAGATCTCAGTTTTACACTAGTGAGAACACCAGGGTTTTTTATGAAGTGATTTATTTCATGTCACACAGCTATTCAGTGGCATCATTTAAACTCATGTTCAATGAGGTGCATAAACTCATGCCCACTGCCAGTCATGGAAGCCAGCAATCAGGTTCCAACAGAGTTCTTGACATGTTTGAAACGAAGGGATTTGGTAAATCTAAAATCCAGGGCTCCAAATCAGAGCAAGGACATCACAGCTTGGAGTGGCCAGCATTGTTCTTGATCCAGTCTGCAGTGCTGAGATGGTTGAACCTGGAAATCAGCTCCTAAAAAGCTGCAGTTTATGAAATGGAGACCAATGCTCATTGGTGTCACCTTGCTTTAAAAGGGCCCTTGTAAAACATGTCAGGTGACCATGTGCTCCATGAGCAGCTGTGGTGTGGGAAGGATCAGTAGTTCTGCTCATGAGATCAGAGACCTGGGATGGCAATGGCAGTACAAACAATGAGCCAGGAAGGCAGTGGGACACCTCCTCTTCCTCTTCAGGCACTGAAGACTTTGCAGCTGGGGAGGAGCTCCTTCCTGATACCAATGTACAAATTAAGGTGTTAGAAGTGACAACCCAAAATGTGAATAAAGGAAAACTTTGCCTGTATTGCATGATAGCCTGCACAAAAGAGCAAAGAAATGAATTCCAGGTTTGCTCCTAGCACCATCTCTCTATGGATGACCCAAGGCAGGAATATTTGCTGAAGAATTACTTTGAGTTCCTAAAGCCTTCATGTCCTTTGGTATTCTGGTTGGCTTCCAGCTGCTGCAGCAGAAATGTTGGGGTTCCCAGGGAGGTGGGACTGTCTCAGATACCTTGGACTTCTGGAAGAGAACTGCATGCTTGGGTTTAGGTACCCACATCCCATCAGGGGTTTTTTTTGCATGATTGCTGTGACACTAAACTCCTCCGTGCAGGGCTCGTCATCTGCTATATATGTTTTTAAAAAAGGATTTTTTTTAAATGCTGAAAATTTGGAATATACCAGGGTCTAATGTTCCTAACTTAATCCAGACACCTCTTTGTACTGCTCAGCATTTGTAGACTAATCTTGAAGAGCCATATTCACTCTACAACAGATGGTCCTTGTAAGAGTATTCAAAAACTTCGTTTATCGTCATTAGTTTGTAGCCTTATGTATACCTTGATAGTATTCTCAGAAATTATGTCAGTTTAGTATGATTCAAAAATACTAATGAACTTCTCTACACTCCTGTTGAGACAGAGTTAGAAGCATTTTTTTAGTTATTATTATCCTAACTTGAAATAAAGAACAAAAATATTTATTTTTTGCTTTACAGAAGAGAATTTAAAAAGCATTTTGCTTCAGAAAATTCAAAGGCAGACATTGCAGTATTTGGCCAAAAATAATTTCTTCATTTCTAATAACTGTAGCATTTTGCTTTCTGTAATAACCACTAGGATATCATTATGCTAACTCTAATTTGAATTCTAAAGACATTTTCATGCTGCTGAATTCATTATCCCTATACAGTACATTTTGAATGGACAACTTCTCTCATAGCCCAGCTCACAAAGTTTTTCTCCAAGGGAGATGTGTTCTATCAGGTTACATTTACATTTTTTGAGGGATTGGGTATATGTATAAAACCCCACATGCTGGATGAAAGTGCTTTTTAAATTTTATGCCATTGATTAAATATTGCAGGGTGTATCAAACAAAATATTCTGTCTCAGTCAAGCTGACCTCCTCTTGCCTTCCTTGACCAGAGTATCTATTTCACAAGGCTAGCTTTTTTTTTCCCATGAGAATTATCAGTTAAATAGTGTATTAATTTTCTGATGCAAAATGAAGAGACCAGGATGGAAAAGACATAGCCTGTTGTGATTTTTACATATGAAGCACTGAAGTGAAGCTCTATCCAGCTGGCTAAAGTTTGCACTCCTGAGCTGCCCTGTCTGCCCCAGGATAGAAGCCTCTTGTTGTTGTCAGGCCATGGCACCCACAGATCTCAGCTGCAGAGTTGTGGACAAACAAGTGCCAGTCACCCATATTTTGGGCAGATGCCTCAGAGTGTTGTTTTTTGTTACAATGCCTGAGACTTGGGGCAGAAGGGGGAAAGCGTCATCAACTCAGAGACACTGCTAAGCCCTTCCTCAGGTGCACTAAACATAAGTGGTGAGAAGTCCTTGGGTTCACAGCTCCCTGTCTGTCTCCAGCTCACCGAGGGACAAGGGAGCTTGTGGCAGATGACTCAATTAGAGAGGACATTTAAGCTGGTTGTTTTCTAGGGGAAAAACAAGTAGAACAAAAAGAGGTTCAGGGTGAAAATGAGGAAAAAGGGTTATAGTGCTGTGCTGTAAAATCTGTACCTACAATGGGTCCCTGGTCTCTGGTAATCTGTTTTTCATGCTTGTCTTTGGAAGAGGATTTATTCACTGGTTTGAAACATGTGTCTTCTTCCTAAAGGTGCATGCCTTGATCTTTATTCTCTGAAGACAGTACAAAAGATTTTCCCATAAATTCCATTTGGGGGCTTTTAAATAGCAGTTAATTGCATCACTGATGGCATGGAAGGTGGGCATAACCCCTCATGCCACAGCATGTGGGCAAAAGGACCAGATCCCTTATGTTCCTGGGGCACATGCACGTGTGTCTACGAATCAAGCAGAGCTTTATTCAGCTGTCATTGATCTCATTGTCACAGAGAACATCTCACTATTTGGGTTCCTAACTGAAATCGGTCCAATATATTGTTCCCCTGGGATCAGTTTGCAGCTGAGATTCACTGCAGCAGTGAACAAAATGAAGCTGTTATCCTCTTTTTGCCCCAATTCTGTAAATAGCACCAACCCTTTTAGCTTCAGTTTTGTTTCTAGTCATGAAAACCATGGTGTTCCCATTCCTGTAACTGAAATGGCTAAAAGGGCTCTTACACCTTCTTCCTATTCCTTTGTGGTAACAGCTCTGGGGGAAAGAAAACATGATTTTCTAGTATCTGTGAGATACTTGCATGATGAGGCCAAATACACAAGAACTCTCTGGAGACCCCCGGGAGCAGTAGATATGCCAGCAGCTGCATGCCAGCAGAGCTGGGGTTGGATGCTGCCCAGAGCTGTGCCCCACAGCTGGATCGCAGGCTCTGGGTAGGCTGGTGAGGCTCTGCACTGGTGCTACACCTTGGGGCTCGCCAAGCTGGGCGCCACCAGCTGGGGGAAACTCCCATCAGCACATCTCACAGCTGGGTGAGACCTATTGTTTAGGATTTTCTCACACCTGGCTGCATCTGCAGCAGGAGATGCCGTTTTCTTCCCTCTGCCAACAGAGCCTTGAGGCCCTGCAGGACTCATTAACTTCTCAGAAGTTTGAGAGGCTTGTAATTTTGTGGCTGGTATAAATTCAATCTTATTTGAAGAAGTGTTAATATTTCTGTTCTCTTCTGCTTTTACCAGCTTCTTTTTTTTTCCCCTGCTGTCTGTTCTTCCTCCTTTCCTTCCTTCCTGAACTGGCTATCCTACTTCTGTTTCTGCCAAAAAGCAGTGTTTGTTTTGCAAAGTAATGGGTTGAAGCAACACACTGGAGATTCTTTCAGTGGATGCAGCTATTGCTGCTTCTAGCAAAGACACAGCTGTCTGCTACTGGGATTGTACTCCTGCACTGCAGTGTGTAACTGTGCACAAATCCTGGTGCAAACTGTCCCAAGGTGGGCAGACACTCCAGCTTTCAATCAAACAGCTTCAGGCTGCAAGCAAAGGAGTATTTCACGGAGGGGTGAAGCTGAAAAATGTTTCTCTCTTGTCTGTGGAAGTTTTGATACTGTGTAGATTTAGTAACAGCCTGCAAGATCTGCAGTGAGATTGGAGGGAATCTGCAAGAGACTGGGAGCCAGATAATGGAAATACAGCGTTTGATTTTATGTGGATTGCTGAGTTTTGCATTGTGGTTACTCTTCCAAATCCAGGTCCAAGACACACCAGCTGGAGGCTGAATGTTTACATGCAGCATCGTCTTAGCAAGTGCCTTGCAAATAGCAGAAAACATAAGTGCTGCAGAAGCAAGAGGACCTCTCCTAGCAAACTGTAGCTGGGACATTTGCTTAGCATCAGAAGTATAGATGTGATGATTAGAGACATGGTTTAATGGCGGACTTGGCAGAGTTAGGTTTATTGTAGGACTCAATGACCTTAAGGGTCTTTGCCTGCCTAAATGATTCCGTGATTCTAAGAGGTTTTGAGCAGGCAAAACCCAGATCTTGTTTCTAAATTTGCCATCTGTTTGTAAAACGTGTATCAGCAAATGCTATACTTTCACATTCACAACTTAACTTGGTTTCAAGTTGACTGTGGTAACTCTGAGGCTTGACTAATGAATTTTGTAATAGCCACCTTCACTGCTTCAGGGAGTGTCGTCTGTGCTAACATTTCTCACACACCAAATTCCAAGGCCTAGAAATTCCTTTCGGTGCTATTAAGCAAGCTCATTCTCTAAGTTCTAATCTCACCCTAGGAAACACCATTCTTGTGAAGATGTGATCATCAAATTCTTGTGAGGATGTGGCCACCAGAAACGTGCATCGAGTTTCTTTCCTGTAAGATCTGGGATGAGTTAATCTCTCTCAGTGCTTCTGGCACACAGGTAGCTTCTTGTTGGAGTTTTGTGCAATGGCAGTAGATTGGGAGATGCTCAAAAATCTGAACCTTGCAGAAGCAGTGGCAGTAAATATTTTTTGGAAGCTGTCATGGTCAGAGATAAAAAAACTAAAGTGTGTCCTTTTTGGGTGAGTAACATTGATGCTATGCACGTAAATACTTCTAATTGTCATGCCCCAAATCTGCTTCTTGCAATACCTTGACAACTCTGTGTGTTTTTTTTTTCCCACTGGTTTGGATGAGCATGTGAAGATAACCTGCTTCAATCCATAATCTAGAGAGGTTCACATCTCAGGTGAAGAAGGCTTCATTGCTATTTTACAATAAGAGGCTGTGAATCTCACCTTGGAATTTTAACAATGACTGTATCCATTCTCAGATTCATTAGATTTTAAGATATAAGCCTACTATAAAAAGGCCGCTAGGAATCCCAAAATTGCATCCATCCACAGTTAAAAAGCAGGTTGATTAATTCTAGCACTTGATACGTCGGCTGTGGTTTTCCTAAAGCAGGGAGACTTTTCTTGGAAGGACCTTTGGTGTCACTGCTACACTGCTGCTTTGATGATTATTTCAGGCAAACTCCTAGTAATGAATAGAAGGTAACAATCCTTTTGCAGTAGAAATATGGCACATTTTAAATGTACACTCTTAGTTGATTGATGGAATCATCTCCTTATTACATGTTTTTAGGATGTGTTGTGGCAAGAATTTTCAAGATACAAAGCTGGTAACCATGAAAATTCATTTGTGGTATCTTGATATTTTTCCCTTCATACTTGTTGGAGACTGGGGGAACAACACTGCCTGCAGAAGCTGGTAGGGAACAACCTCTAAAAGAGACATTGGGTAAGACTGAAGACATCCTCAACTTCTCCTTTAGATTCTTCTTTCTGTCCCTTCAAAAAAAAAACCCAAAACACCAGAACCTCCAAAGGTTTTGTCTAAGTGCTATCCTTTAGATGTGTTAGGAACACATGCCAATGTCTTCATCTGTTAAGAGATTAAAATTCTCACCTCACTACACTTAAAAGTTTCAGCCTACTTCATCTGAGTACGATTTGAGTGGCAGATCCATCCATCTTGGAAAGGCATTGTGTCTAATCTTGCTCAGGAGAGCAGGCAATCAATCTGACTTAATGTGCTGCTTGCAGCCTACTACAGCACCCAAACACTGGCAAGTCCTTTGTGCATTCAGCAGAATGCATCAGTAGTTGGATTTCTTCATGGTTTGAAATGGTTTGTAGTCCATTTTGCTGTCATTTACCAAAGGGGTCCCTTTGCGGTACAACAATCTTATGTTTTGTTCTCTTCTAAGTCTCTGATCTCCCGATCTAGGAACTGGCAGGTCTGCTATTTCTTGAGTACTGTACAACTGCAAGTGTATAATTTCACAAGTTAATCTTGAAATACTGCAAGTGTAAATGTCAGTAGCTTTTCACATAGATACATTGCACTTTTTATATTGCTTTGCTTATTACAGTTTTATATTGCTTTTTCATTGTAAGAGAAATGATATTAAGCTTACTTATGATCTTTAAAAGGTACTTCAAGGAAATCAAAATGCTGTGTAAATAGAGACCTGCTTAGAGACCTAGACTCTTGCTCATTGAGAGAATATGTCTGAATTCTTCAAGAACTGGGCTTGGGCAAGCAGGTGTGGCCATACTTGACTGAGTTACCCCCTCTGTCACCTTTGGCTTGTGCAGTGCTGGAATGCATAGTACTGGGACAGGGGCAGATTTTTTCAGTGCCCAGATCTGAGATTGTTTAGGCCAAATGTCTCCATTTGGATCTTCTCAAGTTAACCTTGTTGCATAAGGCTGTGTGAATAAATAGAGACATGAATGGACTTGTTTTCCCCCTCAAGTCTGTGATGGTGTGTTGGGACTTAAACTGATGGGCTGAAACTTACTTATTTTACCACTGTTGGAAACTAATTTTAAGAACTGATGCATTTGAGGCATATATAAGGAAAGTACTCATCCTTGAAGTGAACAGCATGTGATATGTGAAAGAAGAGGAGGAAACAAGCAGCTAAAAAAGGTAAAGTTAGCAGTGTCAGTGTCATGGTGCACAGACAGATGGATACCAGCTGTCTTTTTGGTAGATACTAAGATATGCTGTATGAACTGAGAAAGAAGAATGTATTTTAATGGAACACCCTGTAGAATAAAAAAGATGAAAACTAGATAATATTTTTTTCTAATAAATAGGGCCATATTCTATGTAAATTATGTTTTTCTTTAATATTCGAATGGGAAGTTATTTTAACCTGTTTCAGTCTCTAGTGCTGCTGAGACACCTCTGGATTCATGATAAAATGAATATTTATTATGTATCACAGATGGAGAAGAGAGCTGGTTTTTTTTGGACCCAGGAAAAAAATTAGTTTGGAAGCATGAAGCGATGTGGAGCAAATTCCTTGTCATATATGTTAGGAGAAAATTATGCAGGTAATGTTAGTTGCAATAGATGTCCTGCAAATGTCATAATTAGTAATTTGAGCTAGGGTTCACAAACTCCTATATCCTAAGGAGTGCAGAAAAAAATTGAAAATATACATCAGCAGGCCACACTCTCTCACACACACTCCCACTTTAAGACATGAGTGATTATAATGGCCGTTTGGCTTGGTTTTTTCCAGGAAGGATTTCCATGAGTGAATTCTAAGTGTTCTTGGGTGCTCTCCTCTTATCTCATTCCACAGCATTGCTGACTTGCTCTAGTTGAAAACTAGATCATTTCAGCCAGGGTGAGCTTTTAGTTGTCAAACAACCAGCAACCATATCAAAATCAAATTTGTAAAGAGGAAGCCAGTTGAAGCCTCTCGATGTGTGGCAATCCTTCCGGAACAGGGCAGGTGACACGCAATCTTGGACAACCCCCAGGGACAGCAGATCAATGAATACTTGCAAGGAGATGTTGCCTAAGTAACCACAGTCACGGGGCCGTATTTCACAAGCATGTTTTCCTATCACTTGTGTAGTAATGGGATGCTCTTGGTACAGTGAACTCTGGGTATCTCATGGCTACCTTTCTCACCTAGAAAACCTGAGGCCTACAACTTCACAAGACAGAGTGCAAAGCATGAGGTTTGGCGTGGGCTGAATTGGGGATGCAAGGGCTGGACTGTTTTCAAACATGATGTTGCCATCTACACTTCCAGCTCCACACTTGTGCTGGAGCAGCGTAAGGTTGTGTGAGTAGTGCACGTACAGCACATTTTGTTCCGCAATCGGTGTCCATAGATTCCGTTTCACTGTCTCCCACGTGAGCACAGATTGCCGATAAGTGCTGTGTGTTCTCGTCGGCTGTCAAGCGTTGCTCCCACAAGTTTTCAGGAAACTCCTGCATGTTCCACGCAGTGCCCTGCAAAGCACAGGATGTCCTGGGCCCACTGGTGTTATTCCTGCAACTCCAGTGTTCCTGCAGATGAGTCCTGCAAGTCCTGATTGTTGGATGCCCTATGACAGATTATAGGGTCTTAAGAAAGCCTGGAAGTGCTTTCCACTATTTTGTTTATTAGGGAGCTTTTTCCCATGAATATACGTGTTGCTCTTTCTCCTGATGCCCAAAAGGTTTTCTTCTTGTCTTACAAAGCCTCTTGCTAGCAAAAGAGTTAGCTATTTCCTGGGTTAGCTGCAGCATGTACATAGATGTATCTAGGCATGCATTTCCAGGGCAGAAAAGTAGAGATCCTTGTGATCCTTGCTGAACTGCTGAGAAACATCTTCATATCACAGGAGCTGCTGGCTGCAATGTGGGCAGCCTTCATGAATGAACCAGTTTCATGGCTGAGAGGCTTCTCTACAGTGGTGCAGAGGTGGAGAGAGAATGATGCAGTAAAACCCTTCATGGGAACAACAGTCCCTCCTGCATTTGTGCCACTCTGTGCCTTGTCTGTCTCCTGCATCCTGGCCTATTTCCTCATGATCTACCTTTTATTGTAGCTGTATCAGTAGGTAATTTACCTCTGTACAAAATCCCCCATAGAAATATGTGATCTGGTTATAGCAGCCTGGGCATGACTGCTAAGGGCACAGAGAGGACACAGGTCTTCAGAGAGGTGAAGGTTGTGGATTAGAGCAGTTTAAGAGATGGACAAGAACATGTCTGAGTGGCAGGTCAGAAGCTGGTTCAGGGTGCAGATGAATTTGCATCTACTTGCTGCAGGTGAACTTGTTCATATCTAGAAAGGTTTGTTTCTGAAAGGGGCTTGATAATGCACATAAATACTACAGGGTTTGCTAACTCTGTTTTGTTTATTGAACATGGAACAGCTGAACAACCCAAAGCCACATGACCGTACCCATGGCAGATCCTAAATTAAGCATGAGGTGTGTTGAAAGCCTCTTCAGTTCATTATTCCTCCTGTGCACCAGCTTCTGATGAAAGCCCCTCTTACATAAACATGAAATTTGGCACATTAACAGAATCTTTTCCTCAAGGTGGTATTTCTTCATCTTCTCAGAAAGTACAGCCTTAAGGCAAAGCTCTGCCGGGCACTTTTCTTCATTATAGCATTACAAGGTTTTGAAAGGGTCAATTAAGTAGAGTGTTAATATTGCTGGCTGTATACACTGTTAAGAAAACACTGAGAATCTCCCTTTGGCAGATTGCAGTGCCAGAAAGTTTCAGGTCTTTCCTCTGTTCCACAAAACCTTCAGAAATAAGAGTGATTTCATGAGGCTATGCTAGAAAAATCATACTCTTCTTTTACAGTAGTTATTTAGAAAAATGAAGAAGTAAATTTATCCTAAGACAAAGAGACAAGTGGTCTGAGCAAGGTCTGGAGGTTGCCATCCTAGTTCTGATGGTTCTGTGAATGCTGAGCTACAGGGGCCCTGCCAGATACTGTCAGCCCCTAATAGACATGGCATTATCAGCAAACTCATTAATGGATTTTGATCTAGAATGACTCAGCACTGCTGCTACTGACATTTTTAATGATGACCTATTATATAAAGTAAATACTTCTTAGTATGGCCCTTGGGTTGTCCCTACACATGTAAGCATTGCTAAAATGCTATTAGCTGTGTTAATAATAAGTAAATTTTTCTGGCTGGAGTTTTGTTGTAAAATAGCTTTGAGTTATCACAAACATTTATCAGTTTACAGAGGAGGAGTTTTGGCCAGATTACTGTGGTGTCCCTACAGAGCACAGCCAGCACCCTGTAGCTGTTCCACTTTGCATGGGGCAATGGAAAAACAGATTGCAGAGCAGGAACAGAAATCCTGCAGGGCTTTCTTGCCTATCCATCTTTTGGAGACTTTTGCAATTTGAATACACCTCTTTCCTCTCAGCATGTGGCAGTCTCTAAATTTCTCTATGTGTGGATACATATATATCTCTAATATATTTTTTCTTTCTCTTTATCTCAATCTATGTATGGAGAGGTTGCCAACAAGTGTGTGCTTTCTTACTGATCTGTTATCTCCACTATTTCTCTTGGATATTTAAAAGTCCAGCAAAAGTTCATGTGGCTCCTACATGGGACATGTAGTTTGGAGCCTGTCATCTCAGACCATCATGAACACATCATGAAACAGGCAGCAGCTCTGAACCACTGAGCGCCATGTCCTTGCTGTGCAGAGCTGCCAATAGTTACAGCAATAAAGCAATAGTTAAGGTTCCAAACACTGCTGCCATATCATTATGATATGAAATGGTTACATATAGTTCCCCTTTTTTTTGTCTTTTGTTCCCATAGCTGTGGTATCAAGCCAAGAGCTATAACCATTATTCATATACCCTGCTGAAACCCTTCTCCCTGGGAAGTCTATTTACAAAACTTGTGCATTAATCAAAGTAGTAACTTGTAAAGGTCCTGGGATCTTTCAGCTTTCTGCAGAGACAAGGGGAATGGCTCAGCACTTATGAACTGCCCTCGAAGTAAGTGCAGGGCTCTACTGGTCCCCAGTGAAATAAATGCCTCTGAGATAACAGGTCTTGGAAGCTACAGCCAGCAGGACCAGCAGGGATCTGAGTTCTATTTAGAAGGAAGGCTTCCATCCAGGAATGTTTTGAAGGAAAACCCACCCACCAGTTTCTTGCGAACTTTAATGAAAGTTACCCAAGTTTTCCTGCAAATGGTAAAGTTTTCCTGCAAATGGTAAAGCCTTCCAATCAACTAAGTCTGAATGAAAACTCTTCCAGCTTGTCATTAAGGAAAATTTGCATAGCAAAGCAACGCTATGGTTAAAATATCTTCTTTTTCTTTTCAAAATATGATTGATAGCAATGATTTAAACAAATAACATCCAATATTGTTTTGTGTAAAATCCTCCCAAAGTCTTTAAAACAGTTGCTGAAATGATAAGTTCCTGTTGGAACCCGAGATGGTGAAAATATCAGGCTTTCTGTTCTGACAAGCAGTGACCCTCAGGAGGGTCCTGCTTTGGCCTGCAGCTGTGGGAACAGCTTCCAAAACTGAGTGATAGCACAGGAAATGTGTGTGTGTGGTTTGCATAGAAGAGTGTGGTGTCACAAGCGGAAGGGCTTAGATTTAGGATTTTGGTATATATATGAAAGCCAAGATGGAGACTTTTGGGTGTGGGTCAGTTGTCTTTTTGCACCTTCCTCTTCATGGATTTAAGTAGTTTTCTGTAACTGGGTGAAAAAGGTCCTCAGTGTGGACCAAGGGTGATGAGTCATTGAGTTAAAAGTATAAGTAATATAAGTGTCATCTTGTTAGTAGACAATTAGCACTTAAAAGACTTGGTAAGAGTGAAAGAAGAAACATTTTCATAGCTTGTTAGTAAGAACTTAGACCTGGTGAGTCTGAAAGTAGATAAGAAATAATAAACAACCAGTTGAGAACTCAGAGACTACGCTTCTCGTGTGTTATTCATCCTGACCTTAGTGACAAAACTCCCACAAGTTCCCTTTCAACCTGGTACAGAACATTATGTGCTGGAGAAGGGCAAAAGTAAGGGTATTTGAGGGCTGCAATCTTCCCAAGATCAGTTTTGCTACCCCATGTGTATTTCTACTCTTGTTACGTGGTCAGCTGTTGTAACAGAACACTCCAAGCTTGACTGATGGTAACCGTTCTTTTTAAAACAAATGTGTTCATTAACTTGAATAATGATACAAAATCTGACTTTCTTCAGTGCTTCACAGTGTGTGTCCATCAACTGAACAGATAAAAGATAAAAAGATAGACTGGGCCTATCTGCTCTTTATTGCAAGCAAGTATGGGCTTGCAGCATCACTTGGTTCTTTTGTATTTCTTTTTTAGAAAATGGTTGTTTGGATTGGTTTTATTTCCTCTGAACTGATCTCATTTCTCCTATGCTGTCGAATACACACTGGTTCTTCCCCTGCCTCTTCATTTAGAAGCACTATATGTTGCATCTTCATTTAATTGTAACCTCCTCTTCCATTATATCACAGATCCAGAGCAACTCTTGCTCAATTTTTTCTTAAGCAACTCTTGATGCTAGTCAGAATTGCTGGTCATTGTGACACTACACACAGGACAAGCACAAAGAGAGAATGCTAAGTATGGCTGCAACTTTGTAATCTCTGTTTCTATACCATATGCACTTTCATGTGTTGTCTCCCACCCCAGCCTCCTCCAAATCCTGTGATAATGAATTACACATTAATGTAGTGGAGTAGAGAACAAATAAATACTTGGGTAATTGTATCTGCTACGTGAATTTCGTATGACTGCTTCTTAAAACAAGTGTATGAAATATACTTGCGTGTCAGAAGGACAGTAAATCTAAGACAAATGGAAGATTTACTGCCTGCATTACATGAATGACTTCATCTTTTTGGTGAAACAAATACTTGATTCAGGAACATGTAATAAAGAAGTAATGTTTAATATTACCCTCCCAGTACACCTAGAATAATGTATGATCTGTACAAGCTCAATTTTTTCTTTATCACAGACCATATGTTTGTCACTGTTTTTCATAACTATGAAGTTACTTTTTACCTACTAAATTTAAGTTCAGCCAACAAAAAGGCAATTATGAACAAAAGTGTTTGTAATCTGTTTTCCTCTTTGCCTCTGAAATCCCTGTTTGCTGCTTAAGCCAAGCACCATAACTGGTTTAGAAATTTTCTTTTGTCCCTGTTGTTCTGGCTCATGTAACTGTATATGATTTCATGGTCCTCAACTGGACACTGTTTCTCCTCTGTCTGCTGTTACTGTGGGCTTTTTATAATGACTACTGTGTTTTTAAGTCCCTCAACACTTCTCACATGAAAGACCACAGAGCACATTATGTTTTTTTCATATATAAAAAAAGGCTGATCACGATTGCAAGCAAACACTGTGATTTTGGATCTGGCGGAAAAGAAAAAGCGAGTCAGCAGTCTCAGGTTTGCTTTTTTCCTGCGTGTCCCTAGTGCCCCTGCTGACTCACTGCCTATGGTCTGAGAAGATGCCAAAGCTGTGGGACATGTCTGCTTGCTGTTCTCCTTGGCATTGCTGGCTCCCAGCTAGCCCTACCTCCCAGCCCTGACATGGCGAGTGACTGTGTGGGTGCTGCAGCCTTGCCTGGAGCCCTGCCTAAGGCATGGTAGGTGCTGTGTGCTGCAGGCTTGCTCCACCTGAGTAGGCAGGATGGCTGGTAGCTTGAAAGGGGAAAGAAGCAGGAACCTCAATGTGGTTGTAGCAAGCTGGGATTTGGTCTCTTCTCCCAAGTAACAAGCGACAGCATGAGAGGAAATTACCTCAAGTTGTAGCAGGGAAGGTTTAGATTAGGTATTAGGAAAATATTCTTCACTGGAAGGATGGACAGGCTTAGGAATATGCTGCCCAGAGAAGTGGGGAAATCACCATCCCTGGAAGTTGTAAAAGGTGTACAGATATGGCACTTGGGGATGTGGTTTAGTGATGAACATGGTGGCACTGCATTAATGGTTGATCTTGATAATCTTAGAGGTTTTTTTCCAAACTGAATGGTTCTGTGGATGGCCCAGATTAGAAAGATAGAGGGGCAGCAATGTTGGGGCCCTGCTATGGTCCTCTTGGCATGCCTTTTCCATCTCCAGTGTTGCTGGAGCCCTAGGCTCTTTTACTCTCTGATCCCTAACCCTAACCCTGATCAAAATTCAGCATATCTACGCACTATTTTATCCATAAGAGAAGGAAGAGCAGTAAGAGATTTTTGTTTAATTCTATTGTCATTTGAGAGATGCACTAGGATGCACTGATGTTTAGACTGTCACTATTTAGTAGTTTAGATTATCCTCTTCAGTTTGGTTTAGAGTGAGAGCAATATCACTTTACTGCTTTCAACAAACTCAGCTTTGCAACAGTACTCCATCACTACTTTTCCACACAGCATCATATATCAAGTAGGTTGTGCCCAGGGACGGGTTTCTACTTTTAATAAAATCCAGCACACCCCACTTTTTCAGAAATAATTTCTTTATTTCACCAGTCTATGGCTGTGCACAGACACTCTGGGTCTCTCTAGATGTTACTTTGTCCCTTGTACCCTGTTGATTTCTACACTGAGGGTCTCCTTCTCCCTGACCTTTCCAGCTCTTGAGAGTATAACTATTTTTCAAGTCTGCCTGCTTTCTATTGCAGTGAAAGGGTCTTTGGAAATCCCAGGAACCTGTAGTGGTGAGACAATATGTAACTCAGCCATGGCTGCCCTGGCCAAACTAGCACTCCCTCAAGACAAAGTGGATCCCTTGGCACATTGCCTTCTGTTTCTCCCACTTAGTCATATACAAATGGTGTATGTCAGCACTTATTCCTCTGGCTAAGCATGCAAATTCCTGTATTCTTGGAGTCTGTTGTGCATTGTACTAATCTCTCTGTTTAGTCTTTCTCTTTCTGTCCCAGTTATTTCGTGATTCTCAGAGTTGGAGAGTTCCTTTCCTTTCCTTTTCTGTGCTCCTCAAGACCCCATCTTGGAACAGTGCACAAGGGTATTATAAATTATTAAAACCAGGTTTGCTCATATCAATAAGCCAAAGAACATGTGTTGGTGCAATAGTTGTGGTTTACTTTGCCTCTGCTTGCCAGTCAGCTTTCAACATTCAATATTTCTTAATGCCTTGTCACCTTATTCTTATGTGAACCGGAGAAATTTTCTTCAGTTTTTAATTGCATGAAGTTCGCTTAGCCAAACTGGATAACAGAATAAACAACAAAGTCCAAGGGGTTGCAGTTCTTGGATGCCAAACATTATCAACCACAGAGCCACTATAAGTTCTCTGGGGTAAGTTCTTCCAGGAGAGACAGCAAAACCTGGGAGCAGCTATAAGAAGCTGGCGCACTAACTGCCCCTTGTAGAAATCCCCATTCCATGATGCCTGAATTTCCATTTCCCATTCCATTGACTAGGGATAATAAATAAACTGACACACCTTGCTTGTGGAGGCCTTTTGAAATTCTCTGTTGCAAGGAACTTCCAGAACACTAGATATTTCTTGATATTTTAATTATTTTATTGGCATGTTCAAGGACAGCAAAATCCACCCAAGTGTGGCAAGGCACTGCATGTAGCCCTGGTGTGGGAAATTTCTATCTAGTGAGATGAGCAACGAGTGAGACATATGGGGAATAGTCTGGTCTTCAAGTTAGGAATTTCACAGCTACGCTCCAGCATCCAGAGCTGTATAAATGAATCATCAGCAGAGCGAAACCACAGAATGACACCAGCTTCCCTAAGAGTCTCTCTCTATATATATAGCTGCTAGACTTGCACATTTCTGTTTATAAATACTCAGTGATAGCTAACCGCAAAACGACGTGGCCTTCTCAGCAGACATCTACTAAAAAAAAATAAAATTCTTGTTCTATCTTGCATTTCTTCCTGAGTTATTCTAAACCAGACTTTTGCACCTCCAGATAGACGATTGAAACTTGAGGTCCTCATCCTGCTGCATGTGATCAAGATATTTTCTGGATAAAAAGAGAGCCAGGGCAGAACTCTTCTGAAGAAAGCTGTTGAAAAGTGTGGATCCTTGGTAGATGTATCTGAAGATATTAGTCTATCTGGAAACTGTAGTCCCTCACTTGATTGCCCTATTCTAAAAGGCCAAAAATGCCACAATTCATAATCCTTTTCTTACTTCTCCTCATGAGCCTGGAAATCATAATTGCTTCTAGCTGTTACTTCTTTATACCCCATTGCAAGAGAGCCTTAATGCAGGCTGTCACACTAAAATGGATGTTATTAGAGGAAAGGCGAATCAGCATGTTTGTGATTCACTAGCGATCTGGGAAATCACAGAAGATTTATGTTGTCCATGAAGAGCTTGCTAAACCACAAAATGTGAAGATTGCAATTATAGCAATTATTGCAGTGCACCTTTTGTTACCCATGAAAATTTTTTACTTGAGGTAGCGTGCGAAACAGTCATGTGAAGATATGAGTGTATGCAAGCTACCGTTCGTCAGAAAATGGGAAAATTAGTCATATATTTAGCAGTCATTTCCCCTTTTTTTGGGAAATCCAAACACATATTTTCTTTCTGTCCATGCCCCTGTTTCTCTTATCCTCCCTCTGCGGAAGCGAAACAGTCATGTGAAGATATGTTATTTGGTTTTGACACAAATCTGATTGGGCAATGAGAGACAAATTTCCCCTGTGTGTTGAGCTCAACCCTATATAAGGTTCTCACTAGGAATTTTCAGTCTGGTAGCTTCTTTTTGTGAGATGCTTTTGGCTGAAAGACTACAGAAACACAGGTAAGGGAATCTGATTGAAATTTGGGAATGAAAAACTTCCTGAAACCCTCAAATGGTGTAGGGCTTATGGAGAATGTTAGTTCCTAAACCAAAGGAACCAGAAAGCTGTGAACAGAATAACCAAGTATTTTTGTCAGGCAAAGGATCTGAAGAGAGAGAAATTTACCTGTTACAGGGTATTGATGTGAACCATGGGGCTTGTTAATGCCTCTAGCACCTGCTTCAGGTGTAGCTGAGAGAGGCTAGAGCTCCATACCAATTCCCTGGAAACCAGCACAGACCTAAGAGTAGGGGAGATGACCCATGGTTATGAAACAGTATTATTGAGAAAGAAGTTGGTTTTGTGGTGTTGTAGAGATGACAGTAAGCTAGAAATAGTTTATTGTAGTCAAACTATCGAATGTCAGGTACATATAGCTACCAGAACAGGAAGAAATTTGGATTAAAGCCATGATGGCAGTATGAGCATGATGGGATACAAAAGATGCCCAAAGGTGTATACTTATGAATATGGCTTTGTTATATTGGCAGAAATATTTACTTTTGGTTTTGATTTGAAATAGTTGTACATTTAATATTCATCATAGTTTCAAGGTAATGTTAAATGTATGCAATTTCCATTTCTATATATAAAATGGAAATAGCGTAATGTATCATGTGGATATGTGTACTGTATTTCTCATAAATTCCTTACATAGAGCATAAACTAGTGCCTCTATTCAGCATGTTTTATATATTTTTGCCTATGGCACACTGAGGTAAAGCATAATCAATCAACTGAGTAGCAGGAGCTGAGGCCTTTTGGCAGAGCAGAAGCACTCAGTGATGTACACAGACTCTGCCATGCCTATGCCAGGCCCATACAGATGACACTTGATGAATGACTGGCAGAGGAAAATTTTGTTTTCCCTTAGTAGTCACCCTATCTGATTTTCAGAACAGGCTCTTGAGGGTTTTCCTTATCTTTCTTTTAAGAATAGATGGTAATAGTGTCCATGCTGAAAACTTACTTGTGCACCATGAGCAAGATGGGTATATATGCCCTGGGAGTCAATGTTTTTTGTCCCAACAGAAACATTTGTTGAAGCCAAGAAAGCTTGACTCTCCTTGTAGCAGTAATTTTTCCTGCAGCCTGATTCACACTAGCTGGCCTACTTTGCTCTTGTGCTCATCCAAGCTACTACATACAGCTCACTTGAAGCAGCTGATTTGTGCCTCAGTCACATCCTATTGCAAAATAAGCAGAGCTGAATTTTTCCACCCGTAGCTGTTGCTCTGAAAAGCTGTGGGGACAGCAGCATCTTGTGGTGTGCTGATTTCAACTTCTGGAGTGAAAGGGAAGGGCCAGAAGTGGTATGTTTGTGCCAAGCCAGGTGTTCTGGTTCCACAGTTCAGCTTCTATAAACTAGGGATGGAGACACCTTTCTGCTCACCGAGGATGGACCAAAGCTCCTCAGGTCTGGAGTGAGAAATATAGCAGTTAATTCTTTAGATAATGTTGAGTATTTTGATTATATAATAAGTCTTGTAATAAACTTCCTTGTAGATTTCAAAATACTTTCCTTCGACCCTATTCTTCTGATTTCCTGTGGAAAAAAATGCATAGGCTCTTCTTTGTCCTGGTGATGTGCAGAATAGGTGCCTCTGCTTTCAGACTCCAGCAAGTCAAAAACACAGGTAAGTGTATGTTTCTCTTCTTTCCTTCTGTTTCCCTCACCATTCTTTTTTATGTTCCTGTGTGTAATATAAAAATATCTCTGATTTATATAGAAAACTGCCCAGATCACACTGTGTTTTTCAAACACTACTATGAACTGCATGGAGAACCTGTGGTTCTGAAATGCCCTTCCCTCAGATACAAACATTTGGATTTCTCTGCCTTGACCCCTAATATCACATGGTATAAAAATGGTTCAAACTCCATGATATCAGGAAGAGATGAAGATTCAAGAATCTGGGCGACAGGAAATGCACTCTGGTTTTTACCAGTGATGCTAGAAGACTCAGGAGTATATATCTGCACAAAAAGGTAGGTATTTGAAAGAAAATCTAGTTCACTAACAAAATGACTATGTCTAAAAGCATTACCTTGATTTTAAACTCCAACTATATTCAGAGCATTTCTGGATAAGGTAATTTCCTTATTAGAGAGAAAAAATGTGGGAAGTCAGGACCCTAAGAGTGCGTTGTGTGTCGCTTATAGTTACCAGTATTGAAATCTGAATAAATTGTGACACAGGGTTTTACTTTGGCTACAATCTCATAGGAGAGTAGCGTATAGTGTTTTTTTCTAGTTACCTCTGAGCCAGTCAGTGCTATGGCAAGTAGGGCATGCTGCAGGCAGTGGTTTGCTGAGCACAAATACCCTTGTTGCACCTCAGATTGCCTTATGAAGCATACATAAGGCATTGTGGCTTTGCAGTGGCTTTCCTTTTTCCTCTTCCATATCCCTGGTCTTCACTTTTCTTCTTAAACCAGAATTTGATTGACTTAGTATTGTTGGAAGAGTTTTCATGAGACGCAGTGTCCATTTACTAGACTGGTACCAGGCTTGTGGTGTTCCAGTGAGTTGAGACTTTAGCCATGGCTCTTTTCAGCCTTATTGGTCATTTTTTTTTCTGAGTGTTTTCAATCGGACAGCACACTGTACCACGTCAAAAGAGGTGCAGGGTCTGAATTTGTTGAGGACTGAGGAAGGCAAAACTCTCATCACCCTTAAAGCCTGAACTTCTGAAGATGTTTCAGGTCCCTGTCCCCTGCTATCTCCTGCAGCCAGCCAGCCAGCCTCTCAGTATACCTCTGGCGCTGGGCTCTGGGGTTTAAACTGGAGAAAATATCTCTACATCCCTGGAGATGCTTGTGCAGAACATGGTCTCCTTGCTTGCAAGGCACACCTTGTGAGGGATACGTGTCAGCAGTAGAAGAGATTGGCAAGCTGAGAAAATCATCCTCAGTATGTTGGGTTGGCCTTTCCCCACATCTCAGCAGCAATTTCAACGGTGGAGCAGAAGAGAAGACACTGACAGTGAAGCCCAAACAGCAAAAGGTTGCAAATACTGTTCTAGAGCAGAATAGTTGCCTGAGATGTACAAGAGTGCTTTTTAATGCCCTTTTTGGACAATTCTGCCTCACTTTGTCAACATATAACACTGAGGCAGTGTTACTGAGAGATCTAGTAAAATGCTGTGAAATTTGTTTGAAAAGACATGCAAGAGCCAAGTAGGTAACTTCATTGCTAACATTATGACAGGATTAATAAAGTGCAAACAAATTACTTTTCCTTTGCAAATTATTCCACAGAGAAGCCAGCAGATCTTTTTTATCTACTCTGTAAAATGAAGGTAGCAGCAAACTATCACATATCTCTGCTTCTGTATTCTGTGGATCAAATATTTTGGATTTGGGCAACTGGCCTGTATGTGACAGATGGCCACACTGCCCTGGCAATAGTGTCAGTCTGTCTGCTTGCAGTCCACAGCTGCTCTCCTGGAGGTGGCAGCCCGGCCTCCCTGCCTTTGATAGGCCCTTTAAGGATCATGCACTGCCCTGAGTAGAAGCATCTCTGAAGTAGGCTTCCAGAGGTTTAAAGAATGGAATTTAAAGCATCTATCTCTCCAAGTGTGGTCTTCCTGGGGACTGGAAGTGATTGTCACATGAGGCCAGAAAGAAAAGTTGAATATTGCAAACCTTTCAAAGCCAGAATGCCTTCTTTGCTACACAAAATTACATGTACTCGCAGAAATGTCTATGGTTGTGCAATATTAACTGCAGATGTGTTGTAATGCATGCTTTAAGCTTTTTATTTAATCATTAGGGTTTGCACAGTCAAAACCTCCTCCAAGGAAATGGGAGGGTTCATGACACACCTGCTACTGTTCAGGTTAACATGTTCCCCCTCCTCACAAAGTTTAAATCATGCTGCAGCCTAAAGGTACACAGGAAATTTGTTGTACTAAAAAGAAAAGAAAAGACTGAAGGTCTGAGGCAGACATGTCACCAACATGTTTAGATTTTGCCAAAAGAACAGTACCAGTGATTTCCCAGCATCTCTCCTGCTATGATCTCAGTCTTGGCCTCTGTTAAGGAGGGAAATGGAGCCAGAAAGAAACCAAGGGTGTCATTTGAGTTCCCCTTGTTAGTCTTCGGGGCTCACCTCTCCCTGCTCTGTCAACAGGAACTCCTCCTACTGTGCCCAGGTCTCCATCCACCTCACAGTTGTGGAGAAAACAGCTGCTCGGGAGATTGCCTATCCCCAGGTTCTCTTCACTTTCACCTCTGGAAAGATTGTTTGTCCTGACCTGTGGGATTTTACACCAAACAGGACAAGCTTGGAGCTCAAGTGGTACAAGGTAGAACATTTACTTCCCCTTTGTGCATAACCTCATCCCAACTTGGCACATAACTCTCCACTTTACTTTTCTCCTGAACATCATGTTGTTTAAGTCACTAGCATAGTGTAATATACTGGGAATTTTGGGACAGATGTACACATGTTAAGAAACTCTGGGTTCTCTGGGGCACACTCAGCACAGGGTGAATTGTTCCACATGTTTTATGCTCTCACAGGCAGTGCAACTGTTTATAAGGCTAGATTATTTACCCAGCTCCAGGGTTTGCCACCTGGTATCAGGCCCTTCTCTTTGGCACTGCTTCTTTTTACGGCCCCTCTAGTGGATCCCATAAAGGAGGACCTCCCAGGGATACTGCCTCATGTTCAGGTGGGGTAGCTTTCAATAATCAACTAGAATACACCATTTGGAAATATTGGATTAATTACATAGTGCTCAGAATGTTCTCTTGCCTAACTGGCCAGTTTGCTGCTTTTCAAGTAGACAAGCCTGATTTTGCCTCTAAGATCAAATACAATATCTTTGGCTGTTCAATTTCACACTGGAGAGCAGGGGATTCTTCTTCCATTTCCATAACACCTTGTTTTAGCTTTTATTTACACTCCCACAATGATCACATGCTCTGCCTTGTGCAGCTGTAGCCTGACCATAGGATGCAATATACAGGGTGGCTTGCAGTGCCTGGGTTATAATCTGTACCATACCAGCAAAATGCTCCCTTCAGAAGTGGGGACCTAACCCATTTTGTCTAAGCAGAAGGCTGCCCCCTTCAATATTGTTCTTGTTACAATTGTAAGAAACAGCTACCCTGCCTTCATGAGGAAGGAACACAATTTCTCCCAGCAGGTCTCCAGACCATGCATAAACAGAGCCTTAGGAATACAGAGCAGGAATTTCTTATAGTTTATAGGGTAAGTAAGAGTTATGTGAAATCCTACACAATTAAGAGTATTTGTCTTCAAAGAACGCCTTAGAATATTATTCTTTTGAGGTCATGTATGGAAAGTGATAACATTGTGAAAACCTCCATGGGTACTAAAATCTTGTGTGACTGTTCTTGACATGACTCAAGGAAGACCCTATTATACGTTTTCCATCTTAAAATGTGCATTTTATGGAAGAGCTATACACACACATTATAGATACATTAAAATAGCAATTCTTCACACTTCATATTGTGCCACAATGCATTTTAGAGATGGATACACATTAAAAGAACTTGTGGTTTGGTGGGAAAGCAGAATTGCTCAGATTTCCCAGTGATAAGCGAACTTCTAATAACAGAGAGACAGAGATAATTTGTCTGAGAGTTACACAGGGTGTAACCATAGCTGAGTCATAACACCAGTTTCTGTCCTTTCTCCAGGGTACTCTGCCTTTGGAAGATGACAATGAAAGATTCATCATTCTGAAAGGTTCAGCATCTCTGATCATGACATCTGTGCTACCAACAGACGCAGGGTATTACACCTGCAAGATGTCATTGCCATTTGAAGGTGTGGCGTATGAAATCACCAGGACAATTCAACTGGAGACTGTTGGTAAATATATTATCAGATGATCAGAGGGATGGAGCACCTCTTGGAAAAGGAAAGAGAGAATTGGGTTTATTCAGCCTGAAAAAGAGAAAGCTTCGGTGTGACCGAATTGTGGCCTAGCAGTACTTGAAGGGGGCTTACAAGAAAAATGGAGAGGGGCTTCTTACAAGAGCATGAAGGGCCAGGACAAGGGTAAATGGCTTCAAACTGGAAGAGGGCAGGTTGAGATTAGCTATTGGAAGGACGTCTTTTACTGTGAGAGTAGTGGCGCTCTGGCACAGGTTGCCCAGAGAAGTTGTGGATGCCCACCCCTCCACTCCCTGGGAGTGTTCAGGATTAGGTTGGATGGGGANGCTGTGTCCCACCCAGAGCGGGGACCGCTGACACAGGCCGCTGTGTCCCACCCAGAGCGGGGACTGGTGAGGCCGCTGTGTCCCACCCAGAGCGGGGACCGCTGACACAGGCCGCTGTGTCCCACCCAGAGCGGGGACTGGTGAGGCCGCTGTGTCCCACCCAGAGCGGGGACCGCTGACACAGGCCGCTGTGTCCCACCCAGAGCGGGGACTGGTGAGGCCGCTGTGTCCCACCCAGAGCGGGGACCGCTGACACAGGCCGCTGTGTCCCACCCAGAGCGGGGACTGGTGAGGCCGCTGTGTCCCACCCAGAGCGGGGACCGCTGACACAGGCCGCTGTGTCCCACCCAGAGCGGGGACTGGTGAGGCCGCTGTGTCCCACCCAGAGCGGGGACAGGTGACACAGGCCGCTGTGTCCCACCCAGAGCGGGGACCAGTGACACAGGCCGCTGTGTCCCAGAGCGGGGACAGCGGCAGGGCCCGGGGCGCTGTTGCGCAGAGCGGCCGGCAGGGCGCGCCCGTGCCGCACGTTCCTCAGCGCGGCCCTGAGGCTCGAGCTGGGAGCGGGATCCCGCCCGTCCCCACAGCCGCGGGGCTTCGCCTTGGAGCGGCAAATCTCTGCTTGCCAGCGGGTTTAATCCAATCCTTTCCTGCTAGATGGCAGATGTTGGGTGAAGTGGCATGTTTCTGGTTCTGGGGCCATGCCCACATTTTCTCTTGGCTGAGCACTGACTCTGTTCTCTTTTTCTGTCAAGAACAAGAGAAGAGAATTATCCCGATAATTGTGTATCCAGCCCAAAAGACAACATCAGCCGCTCTTGGTAAGGCCCAACATCATATCTGGAAACGTTTAGTCAGAGAAAAAAATAGAGCAGGTCCTATTATGCTATAATTTTTTTGGCATAAATTGTTGTAGGTTTTTGATCTCAATTATATTAGTTGAGGGTCAGTGCTGGAAAATTCTTTGCTTTTTAATGTCAACGACCAGATGCTGTCTTCTGGGTATATAGATATCCTTCCATATAATGTAGATACACATCAGTCTGGAGTCTCCTTATCCCTGAGTTACAGTAATTATAGTCGTTAAAACGTTTCAGAAATTTTGCAAAATCACGTTATCCCTGGAGGTCCCACCTTCAGCTGAATGTCCTCACCCACAGCATCCCTGAGTGAAGCTGTGCTGCTGGTTGATGCAGTTGCTCCAGAGGGGTAAATCACACAGTGTCCTTTGGGCTGCACTGTGTCAGAAAGGGCAAGGCCACAGGGACACAGCCTTGCCTCTAGGGAATGTGTTTAGTGCAAGAGTTGCTAAGTGTTGCAATAGGGAAATTATTTGGTTAGCAGCAGGAAGGACTGCCACATTGAAGGGTCTTGCTGCCAAGGAGTAGGGGATTAAAAGCAATCTGGCGATTAACTTCAGTTTTGAAAACAGTTGTTCTTGACGTGTGTGGGATCTCCCACTGGAGTTGTTGGTTTTCATCAAAAGAAAGAGTAATTCTTCATATGTATCCAATTTGTTTTTCAATTATTCTTTTTTTGACAGGCTCCAAGATGACTCTCCCATGCAAAGTGTTTGTGGGGCTGAGCAGCCATTTCCAAACTGATGTGGAATGGCTGGCAAATGACACCAGCGTTGACGTGGTTTATAAACAAAGCAGAGTTACAGAGGGGGAACGACAGTAAGTCTGGCTGAAAGTGCTTCCTTGTGCTTATTGTTCTAACCTGCAGTGCTACAGGGGCTCTTGGTGCAGCTGAATGCCAGGTAATGAAATGGGAAATGGACAGATCTGAAGTGAAGGTGAGAGCTGAGGAAAAAAAAGGGCAGGCAAGCAAAAAAACTCCAAGCCCAACTCAGTCAGTGAGATAAATTCTTTATTTCTGTTTTTTGTGGCATGGTATTTTGCAAATGCGCCAACTTTGAGACAAACTTTAAGCACATTTTCATGAGCAACTGAGCTGTTGTAAGGGCTGACTGCAGTGGAAAGCAAGGAGACTTGATCCTTCCCAGTGCTCTTCTTATCTCTCTCCTTACCCCATGCCAGCAAAGTGGCAACATTCTCTCCCTGACATTCATGAGGTTCTCTGAATACACTAAGACAACAAAAAGTTGTCTAGTGGTTTGATGCTTTTTGTTTTGTTTTCTGAATAACATTGTTTTACCCCCTAAGCTTGTACTTTTCCACATTAGTGAGTTAAACTGACTCACACAGACACTCGCTGAGTGCTTGAACAGATGCTAGGGTAGCACTGAAGGGAATGCTGGTGGGAGGGAGAAACAGGAAGTTCCACATCCTCTTGCCCTGATTCACTGTGTCTCCCAGTCTTGAGGAGCCTTCTTTCAGCTGCCTCATAGCTGCACGCTTCAAGGTTTTTCCAGCTGCCTCATAGCTGCATACCTCAAGGCTTTTCCCACTAGGAAAGGGGAAGATACTTGATTTCAGTACCTGTGATGTGTTACCTGAGTAACTCACTTCATCCTGACACACCTCTAGTATTTTTGTAAACATGAGCTAAGCTTTCTGACTGAAATCTCTTCATTTAGGACCAAGTCAGCTTGTTTTGTTTCTTGTTTCATGAAGCTCAGAGTGTCCAAAAAGTTCATTACCTTTGTCTGGTGGCTCTGCCTGTACTGGTGGACAGAGCCCAGAAGGTTCCGTGCCTCTGGGGATGCCATTGCCTCAGCTGTTACTTGCTAAACTGGTCACACACCAGCTAGCACCTTCCCAAAGGGTTTCAGGCTACTGATGAGGGTTTAGCATGGGTTAGGGGCCATTTCCAACAGAGTTTGGGCAGGTGGCATCCATATTTTGAGGGACAAGAATGTTTAACTGTTATGGATGTGAGATGGTTTTTGCAATTTGTGGTCACCAGTGGCAGATAACACCCTGGCCATGCTGCAGCCAGAGGTAACATAGGAACTCAGCTGTATGCCCAAGCCTGTAGGTGTTTCCCCATTCCCCACAGCATGACTGGGAAAATTAATTTATAATCTTGTTTATATGGATAAGTGAAAATGCATTGAACCTGTGGCCAGGAACCATAAAAATGTGCTGCAGCTATAGTCTGCCAGCTTTAGAATAGAGCAGCCCTTTCTTACTTTCATTAAATTTAAAAATTATTTTTTTATGCCTATCACTATCATTATTGGTGTTATATATTATCATGCAATTGCACAAAGACAGTGACAGTGACAGCTGAGGTTCCTGCAGCACACACAGCGTGTGAGACACTCCAGTTCTGCTGGAAGCCCTCATTATGGCAGCATTACAAAACAGCTCAAATGCCACTAGGAAAACAAATCCCCTACAAAATCTCTGGCAAAGAGCTCCTGGGAGGAGTACCCAGGGAATTCCATTGCTTCTGTGCCATGCAGGCTCATGATGGACAACTGCTCTGATAATTACTAAAAGATATTAAAGCACAATGTTTGATTCCAGCTAAAAAAACACTCTCAAATAGTGAGACTCCTAAAATAATCCTGTAGAAATTAGCTGGAAACTTCTTGGGCAGTTTCTTATATTGAGCTATTGGCTTTGAGCATGTAATAGACAGGAGTGGCAGTTCAGCTTTCTCAGAGAACATTTGCGGGGTTATGTTCTCCTTATGTCCTCTTCCAGCTGATCATAAGAATTAACCTCAGGTGGTCAGAGAGAAGGAATTAAGTCCTTCACAACACTGTGAAGTGAGCTCAGAGATACACAGAATTCCACTTGTATTTTTCCCCTCCCTTTTCTTCATTTTTGCAAAACAAATGCATATTGCGATGAGTTTTCTCTCGATGGTTAGATGATATACTTCAGGAGACGGGGGTTGCTCATGGAACACATGCTTTATTCTCAGGGGTCGTGGGTGCCAGCGTTTGCCGTCAGTTGCCAGCCCAGCTGCTGGCGTGGTTCCAAGAGGGTTCCAAGAGAGCGAATTTCCTGTTACAGTCTATTTTATCCTATTCTGTGTTGAATATTCTATTTACAGTAACCAACCGGTGTGAGACACAAATCCTATAGAATTTACATACAGCCTATGAGAACTACTAGATTTGAATAAGGCACTACCTCCTTATGCTAATTTCTATAATCCCTTCTTCCTGCCATCCCTGCAGACTCCTTTTCTGCCTGGTCACTGGTATTGCTTAACATCCTGTCCCTGGACTGGCATCCCTTCCCATATCAAATGTAACTGTCATTTCTACTTCACTCACTGGCCCAATGTTCTCCAAACCTACTGCTAAACAATCATATTTATAAGGTTTCCCTATATCACCTTCCCCAACAAATGCAGATTTTTTTTTTCCCTCTAGACTCCAAAATGTGCAGGATAGGTACTGCCCACTGAGACTCAAGAAGTTTGCATAACTTCTGGGCTGAAAACAACAGGCATCCTTGAATGCTGAGGGGCTGGTTCAGAAATGAATCAATATCCAATGCATTTTCTTGCAATTGTGCTATTAGAATGAACATACCAAATGGAGAAAAATTGTCTTATTAAAATATTTAACATTAAATCTTTCTTATTCTTCCAGAGAAATTGTAGAAAATGGTGAAAACTTCATTGAAGTACCACTGATTTTTGATTCTGTTGAAGAAGTGGATTTTTACACAGATTTCACCTGTCTGGCCCAGAACAGATATGGATACCAAGTACTGCCAACAAGGGTCAAACAGGAAGGTAGTTATTTTTGCTGCTTATTTTTGATCATGTTTATTATTATTTTAATGCTAAATTATCATCTGATCTGTTTATACTGTAAGAGCTAGTTGTTGGGATGAGTTACTGCCTGGGGAAAATCTAGTTTCCTCTTTCACCTGTATTTTTTGATACAGCCTGTTCACAAAATGCACCTTCTGTAGGTCATTTACTGACATTTTATGCAGGGATAAGGATCCGTCTGTGCTGGTATATCTGTTTATTGGATAAGACTCCAATTTAGATACACTTTCTGAAATAAGTGTTTCAGTGACACTACTGGCAAACTCTCTTTGCAGCAGGGCCAAATCTCCTCCAGTTCCTCAACAAGTAGGGAAAAAACCAGAATAAATTATTAGAGTGTTTCTTTTCCTCATGCTGCTGCCAAAATAACAAGAAGTGTAAATGATAATGGGTGTTGTTATTTTGGCTCCTAGTGAGTGATGGGAAGAGAAGACCTAAACTCAGCGCACTTAATGTTGCGATGTGATAAACCATTGGCCAAGAACCAGCTGTATAAACAACGTGAAGCTAATTGTTTCTTGGCATGACGTTGGTGAATCACCAAAGCTTGCTCACCTTTCTAAGACACTTATGTGTCTTGGAAAGGCACATGAACACTTTCAGACTTCATTATCAGTTGTGACTCACTCCAGCACCCTATGATGAGGGATTTGTACTCATTTTGCTGGATCATGGGCTGCCCTTATCTTCTGTGAGCTATGCAGGAATAACTACAGAGGAGGCAATATACGTAGAATCCAGAATGGTCTGGACAGGCACTGGTGTTGGAAATTAGCCAGATCTGGGAAGAAGTTCTGAGTCTTGGGTTGATCATCACTAATTTATAAGCTGCTCTGTAGGAAAAAATTATTCACACAACTTGAGGGTGGATTAATTGTTTAGTATTCCTGCTCCACACAGTGCTTGGATTTCCTGCTTGGAATGTCTCTACTTTTAACAAACCAAGATAGAAAGCAGACAGCTGCTCTGATCAGGGGTTCAGAAAGTTGGGTGTATGCAAAAGATTGAACTTTAAATTCTCATTCTTTGTTGTTTTCCAATTCTTCCTCCTGTCTCCATGAACACATTTCCCAGAGTGCCCAATCAATAGATCTCTTCCTTTCAAAGGTGATGAGCCCTGCTGGAAGGTTAACTTGCAGACATCCTTTTTATTGTCATTACTCCTCTTCCCATTTGAGTTTAGAGAACTAAGTTCCTGGGAGTTGTTTTTTTTTTTTGGGTTTGTTTTTTTTTTTCCCTTTCTGTTTTTCTAATATTTAATTTGTTTACTTTTCCAGCTGTTGGTCTGTCCTGGTACATTGCAATGATTCCTGTTGCACTGGCCTGTGTGATCGTAGGGGGGATATGCATGCACAAGCGCTGGAAGCAGAGAGCTGATAAAGGATATACAATACCTAAGGTTTAAAATCCACTTGGTCCTCCAGCTGGCAACAGAACAGAAAATCACCCTGGATATCTTTTACTTCAGATGAAGAGAGCATTTCAGACCTGATATACTGCATTCCAAACAGACTGATAATACCAGCTCTTTCCCACTTTTCCCAGTCTTCTATGATCTGATGAAGTTAAGAATATAAGTTTGCATTTTTATGCTGCTTAGGTGCAGGAAATATGGTTCTATTATTTGGCAACTAGGGTGAAATCTGTAGAATTTTGGAACACATGCTCTGGTTACGGGAAGGGTAGGGAAAGGGAGGTGCTCTCACCCTTTGTAATTCCAATAGCTGTACTGTTTAAAAAAAAAAAGGAAAAGAAACCCCCTAAAATCTAAAAAGGGAAGCTAAGGAAGCTTGGTACAGAAGGACTACTTGACACTAGAGTGAAAAAGTAATTTTTCTATGCGAACAGACTAAATTTATTTTATTTCAGTCTAAAAAGAGCCATTTGTTTTCCCTTTTCCAGAGCCAAATGCAGTTGTCATGGCAACTGTATATCTATGATCTTCTCCACGGAAAAACTAATTTTGTTCACCATTTGGATTACACTGCTAAAATAGACTGTCTCATAATATCTCCCCCACACCCCGAGATAACTCCATCTGTATAACAGATAACTCTACACAGAAGAATTCAGTTCTATTTTATCTACCAATATGTTGTAGCTAGAGATTCATAGGCAGCTGTAATATGTTGCCATCTGTGTCAAAGAAAGAATTGGAGGGATGTTTAAGTGTTTTGAGAGTAATTTGGCTAATAAAAATTTTATTCCTGAAACTGATTGGACAGGTTGCTAGTAATAATGAACAGTCTCACACCTTTGTGCCTCCAGCCCTTTTGTGACCAGTCTGGTGTAGCTTCAGATTGTGTCCTTTAAATTGCAGTATGCAAATTGGTTACACAGGATGCAAAACACTGCCTGTGAGGTTAACCTGGCTGGATTCTAGTCTTGACATAGATCATAAGGGAGCAATAAATAATCAGTGACCATGTTGTACTTTGAGGGTCAGAATGAATAAAATTATTTGGTTACTTCCTCTCTTCCTCTTCAGCGATACCAATTATGACAGCTGAGAAATCGTTACATGATATAAAATGTATATGATCTTCATCTGTATAAGAGGGAAGAGAACCTGGATTAAGACCTAGATTAGTACAGATCCTGACACCTCTCACAGGCATCAAAGATAAAGCTTTTTGTTCATGTAAATCATCCCAGAGGATTTTCAAACTCTGTAGGAAAAAAAAAAATTCAGGAAAAACTTTGGCTCTGAAAAACCAAATTGTAATACACTAGAGAAGTGAATGGCTCACATCCATCTGGGAGAGACCATGACCTTATTCCTTTCCACCACCACTTCTAGTTGGCTCTGAGTTTGGTCCAATAAATATCTGGAAGGATTTTAAAGAGCAGGATGTGGCTTGAGTTAAGAAATCTTCACTCTATTACCAAGAACCTTCATATGTAATGAGATTTAAACTAAAGCCTCCCTTTAAATACTCTAAATGTTTGTTGTGAAGATATAGGCATAGCGATTAGAGTTCTGACGCAGTTTAGGTCAAGGACATCCAGAGAACACCACAGGACTCACTCTTTCCAAGTGTAGAATATTAAAGATGATAATGACTACAAGTATTTTATGGGCAAATGGGAAAAAAGTGGATGCAAATGTGGAGAACAGTCAGTCCACTTGGATATCTGTTCTTTGAAGGGAGAAAGCTGTAGATGAACTGACCAATGTTGGAGAGAACATTGAAAATGTTTTAGGAGCATCAGGAATGCTCATTATTTTCAAGCAATTGCTAGTCTGTACCCAGAGAACAAATTAGGTTTGTCAGTAAGTGTAATGTTTAAAAGTGTGATTTGCTCTTTCTTTCCATCTGTATCCTCCAAGAGTAGTGTGATCACATACCTGGTTGTAGGTGCAGGGTTGGATTTCACTAAGTACTGGAAAAGAAGCAGAACTTTTGGTATACAGAGGACTGGTGCCATAAGAAAGTTAAATACCTCACATCCTTCTCCAAAACCAGAGAAGGAGAAAAAAAAGTGAATGTAAGATAAAAATTAGGTATTTAGAGAATTGCTGTTGCATACTCAGTGGCATCTTGAATACAAAAGGAAAGAAACAAAGGCTTATATTTTATGAAGTGCTATTTGCTTTTCTGACTACTAGTATAATAATATTCTGAAGGCTTTCCTTAAAAGTAGATGTCTTCAGGTGAACTACACAGTGTAAATATTTTACAGATAGATTTGAACAAGTGACCTACATAATGTAAATGCTTTACACTGATTTGTATCATTATACACAAGGGCAACATGGTTTATCTAGGTTTTGAAAATGTTATGTGAAAAAATGGAAAACAAAACCCAAACCAAAATGCTGGGGTGTGAGTTGAGTAGGAAGAAATATGTGAGATATGAGATGGCTCTTTGAGCATGGCAGCTCTTTCCCAGACCTGAAAAGAAGTACAGTATTAGGGGCCATCACATCAAGGATTCAGGGCTCTGCATCACAATGTTTGTCTTTGGAAAAATTATGGATGTAATGAGGACAAGGTCACCTCGTTCCTGGGACTGTGTGGGTTTATAGCATTTTCCAGAGAGCTAGTTTATCTTCAACAATTTCAGAGGCACACCTACAGAGGGGAAAAGACTGGTGTACCATAGGCTTGGCATGAGCTAGCATCCAGGACAGAGGCTTTTCATGAAGAAGTTGTTTTCAAGAAACACAATTTGAGTTAACTATTTTCTAGTTTTCAGTGTGTGTGATCTTGATGACATTTACCCATCTAAACAGGCAGCATAACTAATGTTTGACCAGAGTGGCATCCAAACCAAACCTAAACATAATGTGAAGAGCATAAAATAATTTGACCTGCTGGTTCCCAAATAAAACATTTAAATCAATGTGGGAGCAAGTGAAAACAAGGGCTGACCTGCACATAGAGTTGATCTTGGCTGATCAAGACAAGTAAGTTACATTTTTTTTATTCTAGTACCTGAGGAGGGAAGGTGTGCATGCAGGAGGACAAGGATCTCCTTGTTGAAACACCACTGCCAGGAATAGTGTTTTAGGTATGAACAGCTAATTAAAGTGTTTATGATTATTCTGCCTTAAGTCTGTAAGCAACAGGTCCAGCAAGGCAAAACAAAGTAAAAAATAGTTCTTAGGTTTTGGAGCTGAGAACTCGCTGTCCACTCCATAACCTTGCAGCTGCTAAAGATAGCCTAGAGTAGGGTACCTCTCATCCAGCCTTCACACAGCCGAAAGGAATAACGTAATCCAAGACAGCCACTGATGTTTCCTCTCCACTCAGTGGAGAAACACTTCTCTCTGGTGCCTAAAATAAATGGTATGAAGTGCATCTCAGAGGTGTCTGTCTTTTTCTACTGGTTTAAGACAAAACGAGATGAATCCATTCTGCGTGGAATCATGGATACAGGAGTGACTGGTTGTGGATCACTGGATTTCAGGTTATCAGAGAGGTTACAAAAAGAAACAGTGTAAAGCCCAGAGACACCTTGTCATGTAGTCAAGGCTGCTGGGCTTTCTTGGAAATGACTTTAACGCTGGCAGCTCTGTGCAGAGCAAGCACAGCCTCATACTGAATGAAAATACTGTAAGAGGTTGGGAGGCAGGCCCAAAGGTATATATTGTGGAATCCAACATAAGAGGGAGGCGGAAAATATCTAGCTGGTGCCTTGGAAAAACATTTTTGGCTCACAGATAGTGTGGTCATGAAGTGCCACAGCTATTACAGGAAGAAAAGAAAGAGCTGTCCTATGTGCATAGCTGAAGTACAGAGAGCCCTGCTGAGACCAGGAGGAAGTCTGCTGGCTGACTGCAGGTGAGCTGGGGCCTGTCACCCTTTCCACAGCTCTCAGCCAGCTCAGCTGCCATGACAGACTGTGTCTGCCTGCTCCTTCCTGTCTCTGCTGGGCTACAGCAGAAAAGTGGAAAAAACAGTTATATAGGAAAGGAGATATCATAAAACTAGCTTGCTTCCAGTGGACAAACCCATGTAATTGATAAGAAAACCACTTATATTCTGCTTTAGTGTACTTATTGCACTGGAAACTATAGTGTCTATCAGTCTATATATTACCTAGTATACAAATGTAAAAAGCTTAATAAAGCAGCTGAAATATAACTCCAGTCAGTTTTCAAGAAGAGCATATTCTTGAAATTCTTCAGCCAGGCACTTGTAATAATGACAATAATGAGGAAACTTCTGAAAACTCATGTAGAACCAAGCTCACTTGTAAGAGCTTGGGAAATTCATCCATTTCTGAATCTTTAACTGCAAAGTGTAGTTTGGCTCTTATAGTTGTGTGTCCCTCCTACCCATTTTAAGTTTTTGCCCCAGTCTAAATTGTCCCGGAACCTGACAATCACTTCAGGTGTAACCAGCAAACTCCTTTGTAACATGTTGAAAAGGACAGTATCCCAGTCCTGATAAAAAGTGAAGGTGCTTTCTTTCTCACTGCTTTTACTAGTTTGTCATCTTTTGAGTTGTGCCCCAGGAGCTTCACTTATATGTACATAAATTTCATAGAAATGCACATCTTGATTCCTTTGTGGATAATGAGGCATTGCCAGTGTTTCTGTCTCATGAGGCTTGAACGCTACTATTCATTTAAAGCTGTAGAAGTCCTGTTCTGCCTCAGTTGTAAAGGTTTCATTTATTCATCTGCTAACCTGTGGGATAAATGAATCATAATGTTTGCTTGCTTTGGCTCCCAAACGTGTTTTGTCATAAGTGCTAAGGAGGCCAGGCTGTGACTGGAAGTAGTTGATACTGTTTGTTTACTTGCAAAAAAAAGACTCAAATGATTTGTGGCTTTTAAGTTGGAGCCACTGCTGAACAAAGTAATTAAAGGGTGTGATTACATGTACCCTCAGTATGTTACTACCACTCTTTTTGCTTTGAATGGGCCTTACCATGGCTGATCTTTCAGCTGGTTTGAGAACACTCCAGAGGAGAGTGTATTCAAGACATAGTAGTTTCTTTGGTCTCATCTTCATTACTCTGCTAGCCTGTGAATGCTGGAGTCTCGGGTCATTCATTAAATCATAGAATGATTTAGGTTGGAAGGGACCTCAAAGATCATCTAGTTCCAATCCCCCTGCCATGGGCAGGGACACTTTCCACTAGAAACTGTGGGTGCCCCATCCCTGAAAGTGTTCAAAGCCCCATCCAACCTGGCTTTGAACACTTTCAGGGATGGGTCACCCACAACTTCTCTGGGCAACCTGTTAGAGTGCCTCACAACCCTCACAGTGACAAATTTCCTCCCAGTATCTAATCTAGCCCTCCACTCTTTCTGTTTAAAGCCATTCTCCCTTGTCCTATCACTACATGGTCTTGTAAACAGTCCTTCTCCAGCTTTCTTACAAGTCCCCTTCTTGTGAGTAGAGCTGTCAGCTCAGGGAAGAAACAAGTGCTCTGCCTTCAATCACAGTTGATAAGTAGTTTTTCAGATGAATCTAAGCCAGTAAAATGCATGAAGAAGCATGGTAGAGAAAAAACTGAGATTCACATCTCCACCTAAGAGTGGCAGAACTCTATGACTGATTGCTTTTTTATAGGAAAGAACATATAACATGATGATGATGGTGTCTTGTTGATGATGATTATTGCAACTACCACATTGAGTGGTGCCATTTAGGAAATATGGATTGCATAGGAGAACATAAACATGGGTGGAAGAGTGGGGGATAATGAAGAACTTGTGAGAATAAGCAATAGGAGCTTATCTTCTGCCTGGAAAGACAATGACAGGCCATAAGTTCATCCAAAGAGAGAGTAAAAAAGCAAAGGCATGTAATTATTTCCGCTAATTAAGGAGACTGCATAATAAGACTGGAATAAGAAATGCATAACCAAAATTAAGATGCCTCTAATCACTGTAGCAGTGAGGTCCTGAAAAAGCATCTCAGCAGGAGTAATGGTAGGAAAAGAAATTACTTCAAACCTAGAGCTGGGTACAGCTATGAATAGGATTTGATGTGTGTGACAGCAGGGGGTCTTCCTGCAAGGCTGAATCATGTCCTCTGGCTTTGTGTTCTTTACCTCCATTGGAAAAGGCTGGACAGCTGAAGATAAAAAGTGCCGTCTAAGAGTTTAATTACTATGTTATTATTATTTCCTCAGTTAAATCTGCCTTGCTCATTTTTGGAGGCCTTACAAGCTTGTAAGGGCTGGAAGATCAAAAGAATTATACACTAAACACAATTACTGGATATGTCTTTGTAGACACATCCAAAGTTCTAGTCTTTTAAAATCTGCCAGGAGATGCCAGTTGCCCCTGGAAATAGCCCTTAATGAGAGTTGGCTTTAATGGTGGAATGATCCAGTCTCTAAACAAAACTGTGTTGTAAGCGATAATTTAGCTCTTCATATGGCCCAAGTGCCTCTGTTATGCCAAGAGGAGGAAGTCCTTAAATACTACTATGTTGTTTTCCACACATTCTCTTAAATGTCACTTTCTGTTTGTTTATTTCATTGTACTGTTTAATGGCTGCTTCTGTGGCATTCACTTTTGGCCATGCGCTGAGAACCAAGATGAAGCAATGTCATCCCAGCGACGGTCCCAGGAGCTTTGTGGCTCAGACCAGCAGATCTCACAGACTGCACGCAAGCAGCAGGAGTGATGTCTCTGCTGTAAATGTCAGGTCACTGGAGCTGAGGAGCAAAGATTGCAGTAACCGTACGTGGCAGCGGCATCCAACTTCCACCCCTGGAAGAGTGCTGTAGAACATAGAAACCAGCTGCTGAACCATGACTGCTGGGGGCTTGACAAAAATATTTTATAGTTCATGGGATTACATTTCAGGGTTTTTGCCTGTTCCTGCACGATGGCTTCTTAAAACCTTCATTATAAAAGCAGAATATTGATTTATCCAAATGCAATCCTCTAATCTCTCTTAAATCAGTAACTCAAGTTTTTCATTGTCTACCCAGTATGGGATACACTGATCATGTAGAGGCAGTCTGAGACTATGTATGCCAGGCACCAACTTTGTCTTTTAGATTTAGTGATATTTAACATTTGCTTTCATTCGGTTACTTTTTGATTAAGAAAACGAATTGGATCCTCCTTTTACATGACTTTTAATAGCGGATCATGATTTAAATCTTGTTATTCTTGGAAATAAATTAGTATGATGCAATACTTTGAGGAGATCTAGCATGCCACAGCTTGTTTGCTCAAGCAGAAATCAATTTTCAGAGAATATCCTTTTTCCTAGATTTCTCTAGGTTCGGTTTCAGCTTTTTTTTTTCCCATCTCGCTTTCATTTATTAGGTTTGTAGCATATATTTGAGCAAAGTAGATGCAAGAGGGCCAACTATACAATGAGCCTCCTGAGAGTGGTGGGGTGAGAGGGAGAGGAGAGACAAGTCACAGCACAGCTCACCTGTGAGCAGCAGTCCTTCTGCTTCCTCTCTTCCTCAGGGCACCCTGCCTGCCCTCCAGACCCTGTCTCAGTTATACCAGTGGCACATCTCTACCTCTGTGGCATTGTACTCCATTTCAGGCTATTTACCCAGAAATGTCCCAGGTGATGTCCAGCCAACTGAGTGCTCCAGGCCAGGTTGTTCTTCTTCCTATGTGAGTGTTTAGGTGTAGTTTCTTCGAGTTTAGTTCCTGGGATGTTTTTCTTGGAGCTGGACCAGTTCAGATTATCTCATGTGTAGGCATTTGACTCCTTGCTATGTATCTAACTTAACACCGGACATATAATTTTTTTTTTGACACCAACAGAAATATGTGACCAGCTCATGGATGCTTGTGGTCTTATGTTGTCTTTTAGCCTTTCCATGTGAGCTGAGTAAAGTTCTAATGTATGAGATCAGAATTCAAAAAGTATCTATGTATTGCAATAAAATAATGTGAGCCAAGACATTTGTCATGGATTATTTTTAAATGCAGATGTTGATAATAACGTATTTTCAATATCCTGCATTTCTCATGCCATTAAAACACTGTAAGAGGGATGACTATGGATTCATGTAAGACAGCTAAATTTAGATCATGAAAGTAAATGCCAGACTCCTAATGACACAGCAGGTTAGTAAGTAGTGACTAAAATGGCTGCAGCTTTTTTCACTTAGTCTGAGCTTGTCCTTTTAGGACAACTAGTTAACATGGACATGTTTTGTTTGAAGAAGGGGGCAATTTTCAAGTTAGCACAATTAATTTTTGATGCATGTGATTGCTCCCCTGTTGACCTCTTGCATTCAAAAGTTGATGACTTTGCCTACATTTTTTATTCATGGACATAGCAAAATTGGACTAAACCCAGCAGAAGAGCTTGGATGTTTTAGCTTGGCATGCCATTAGCCTGAGGGACATAGGCAATCACTCTGAAGTATTATAGACTTTTGCAACTTATTATTAAATAGCTTAACACATTCTTCAAAATAAAATTATAATGAACTTGAGCTATTTATTGCTCTCTCACAAGCCCCAGAGAGCATTTCAGAACACCACAAAAGCTCTGTTCTCCTGTACCCACTGCCTGGAACTTGTGGCTCTCCACAGTTTAAAGGCAGGCTCTCAAATGGTGTTTTTCAAAGCTATGTTTGCTCTATTGGCTCTGTGCTCACAGTGAATGCACACACAAGCAGGACGGAAGGAAAGAAACAAGGTGTCCAACAGTTCTCTTAATTTTGATGAAACCTAGATGAAATTAATGAAAATTTTTTGTGTGTTTTGAGTTTTATGTCAGCAGGATGACTCTGACTAATACTACTGCAGAAGAAGAAAGAAAAACCTCTTAAGAAAGCTTTCTTAAGGTATTCTAAACTATTGCTTATCTGCAATGTCTTGAGTTTATCAGGGACATTAACAACCATTAATAACTCAGTAATACATCCACCTAATCTTGTTTGGCCAGTAAATGCAAAGATTCTTTGCAGGAACATTTGTAATAAATAATGATCCAGCTGGTTGTCAAAGGATGGACTAATCACCCACGTGTGGTTTAAGTGACTGCTTATCATTCCACAGGAGCTTTGTGGCAGAGCTAAGGATGAACTCTTATTTTCAAAGGAAACGTTCACATCCTTAAAAAAATAATCCTTCTCTTTTACTCCAAACCCTGTTTCATCCCTGACTAGTTTCCAGTTTTGCACTAAATAAGAAAGGAATCCTTCTGTGAACAACCTCCTGTATGGTGCAGGCCTGATTATTTTCCATGGTTTGGGGCACCCTGCGCTATCCAAGGTGGAAAAAAGAAAATAAAGTATCTTGTATTTACAGTCAAAGGGATTGAGGATATCAGTTAGAGAAATAGTACTGCAGTGTATGACCTGTTTGTTGTGAGTGGACACAGAAAATTATTGCTATTCAAAACTAGGGATTATGATGTTATTTCTACTGTTTGCCTCTTGAGTGACTAATTCTTCCAGTGATCCTGTCCCTTCGACCATTTGCCTTGGTTCCCTTCTGACTGCATCCAGTCTCAGCCTCCACCCTGATATTCTTTGCATCTCTCCTTCCTGTTTTTGGGCACACTGTCTTTTGCAATCCAGCTATGAGAAGATAAAATGTGAAATTGTGTCATATGTTCTTACCCTCTGTACTGCTTTCCTGGCTCCAGTTGTGAAGGAAAGCTTTTCCACAAACATCTGCCAGCTGATGACTGCTTAAACTGGAAATTAGCTCCTTGGTTCCCATAGAGGAGTACTTTTCCTTCCATGTCTGGGAACAAACCTACACTTTTTCTGGAAAGACATAAGCTAATGCTGAAAGCCATTGGGCTCTTGAGCTGGTTTTTTTCAGAAACTAATAGGCACTTTTCATCTTAACTTGCATCCTTCCATACAGCACATACAGCATGACTCTGCACATACTAAGTGCAGAGATTGTGTTTTGCTTGGAAATATATTTTCTCATGCACCTCTCAAGACAGAAATCCTCTGCCTTTCTCCATTCTGACTTGAACTAGGCCAACCAGACCTATGGACTGAAACACTGTATTTTTCTTTAAATGTGAACATTGTCTCTCTGATCTTGCAGCATGTCTAAATTCTGCACATCTTTTGCCTTGGTCTATAGATCCAAGACAACAATAACTCCAGGTCCTGATTTCTAGCATTTCTAACCCTCCAGGTATAATTCAATATGGCCTGAAAATTTCCTAAGTATCTACAGTTGGATGCTGATATGTGCACAGAAGCGTTTGTGACAGAATGATGTGCCATTAGAGCTGTGCCAATTGTCTGCTGACTTCTACAGAGAAACATCTGGCACCGAGGGCAGCCTGAAAATCTGGGCTTTGACACAGCCATAGGTCCCCTGGGAAAGGGAAAGACCAGATCTAAGGTGTTATTTTAGAGTGAGAAAGCTGAAGTTCTGTCCCAGAAAAGTGGTGCAGTGTGCCAGGCTGCTCCTGGCTGAAATATCCAGGGTAAAGGACAGCGTGCAAGTGTCTGCTCCAGTGACTGGCACAGTTTGCTTCTTCTGATGAGTGGCTATTGTAGGAGACAGGTTCATCCCAGCAAGCAGGGAGTGCAGCTCCCCAGCCTTGCCTGTCTCCATTTCTCCTGGCCTGTTTTTGTCTGTTTCCTGGAGTGCATTGTGGCTCTGCCTCTCTGGAAGTGAGAGGATTTGAGAAGGATGAAGAAGGATTAACCCTTCTTAAGATCTCTTTTCACAGTCCTTCACATGAAGAAATGAACTAGTTGTGCCTAGTTCTGTCTGCTAGTGTTTTATGAATTCAGAGATGTATTTATCTATAGCCATGGCTATTGATCCACTTGTACAATTCCTTTTGTATTTGAAACTCTTTAGAGAGCACCTTATGCAAATTTGTTGGTCCTCGCTCACCATAAGAACTTTGTTTGCACTGAGACTGATGGTTTTGGCAGTTCTGACAGCAGCTGCTGGCTCTTCTACATTCCTTTTTATTCCATAGCAGAGCCTCAGATTTCCTTCCAAAAGGGTAGTAGGCAAATTGCATTCTTTTGGATCAAAGATTTTTCCAGTCTCATGCAACTTGTGGCACAGATTTTCTTACGTTATTCCTGATACGTAATAACACCATTAGAGAAAATGGAAGAAATGTGAGAAATACTTTGTGTTGGCTAATTTCCTGCTCACAGGTTGTGTGAGAGAGATAAATATGTTCCACATGAGAAAAGTCACTCGAGAGAAACATTAAAAAATCTGTAGTACTTAATATCTCCTTTAAAACAAAGATTTGATGTT